>CBVK0100745618.1:0-10902 GCA_900067695.1 Picea abies | reverse complement strand
TCTAACTGCTCATCAAATCCACTGCAATTTCGAATTCATCTGCAATAGACTAAAAATAACAAGTTATAAAGATATTTTATTAGCAAAACAATAAAAATCTAATCATACAGACTTAGCTACAGAATCATCTGATTCTGTAGCTAGTCTAAAATAACATACAGGATCATAATTGAAATCAAATCAAATCTTTTAAAAGAATTAAATTCAATTATCTTCCAATGATCATTTAAAATGAATCACTGAAGATTCAAATGATTTTATCATTCAACATTAAACAGAATCAAAAGTGATTTAATCGAAAACAAGGGTAAGAATACTCTATTTTTCTGTTACCATAAAATCGGGTCGAACAGTAACAAGACTATTTCATATCCAATTGAAATCGATAATGAGTCATATCGTATGTGATACGATCTAATCCAACACAACCATTTTCCACTCGTTATAGCTATAATGATGTAGCAAAAGATTCATATCGTTTAATCAAATACACAGATGGAAAGACTGTTTCGATTATGTGTAAACGAAATCATACGTAACAACATCAACCCAACCAAATTTGTGATAGATTTCGATCATTGATCCTTGCACAGTCAATAGACATGATCGATTAATTGTGATCACAATCTTAATAGAATCAACAGAAGTTATAATTGCAAACTGGGCAAATAATCTCGATTGGTATTGAACGAAATCATTAATTTCAAACAAATCACGACTGAGTTTAATATAGAAATAAATCATAAATCTGGATATAGCCAATCTCGTTCTATGAATCAAATTCAAACAGAGTATCCATTGCAATTACGAATCCAACTGATAACATGGTCGAGCTAACAGTAAACCAATGAAAATTAACCGGCTGGGTTTTTAGCATAGTCATTATGAATTGAATCTATTCACGATTTGGGTGTATTTGTACAGAATCACATTGAAAATAATCCGAATTGTATTCCTGTTGGTCGAGAGTCATATGGGACATAAAACCATAACAATTAACAATATCAAAATTGTTGCCAATCATAGCGTATGCATTATAACGAAATCGAATCGAAATGTGATTGTGTTCAAAATTGAATATGAGAAACAACTCCTGTCTAGAATAGATACAAACGACTTCAATTGACAGAAGAGCATCCATTTTAACTCAATCAAACAAATCAAATCCACACCAAGATCAATCAAATCGATGAAAATCCAATGGAAGCTAAACTGGGAAAATGAACTTCCATTTAATCAAAGCAAAGCTATATATAGGATGCATACAATGTGACAGAGCCAATCAATGCTGTAAACAGAGCTATTCAAAACCGAATTCGAATTCGTTATATAAACAAGTGATAAAATATACCTGTGTGATGACGAAGGCTGTTCAATTATGCCAACTTAGAATTCACGACAGCTCTGGCTGATTCCACATTTTTAAACAAGATGGAGCCTGTCGTCCTTTGTTTCTTATCAGTGGCTTGTAGCTTAGCCTTTTGACTGGTAAGCAGTGCAACCTGGTCCTCCAAAGAGTGAATTCTCGACTGTAGAATCAGAACATCAAGATAATATCTCTCTAACCACGAGCTGCATTGATCAGATGGTGGCACTGTAGGTTTAGACAGAGCAGGAGAGGGTTTGGATAAATGACCGGGGGCTTCACAAGGCAACTTAATGCTTGGGTAGTTAGGGTCATCCTGTAGGCAGGGGGTAGGTTTGACACAAAGTCATACGAGGGTTCGGCACACAAACCTTGCAAATAGGGGTATTCACTAGCCAAGAAATGCGCCACTTCCGAATCAGAGTCCTCACTCAACATGATAGGGTTTGGATCGACAGGAGGTTTTGGCTTATTTCTTTCCATTCGTGAAATTAAACGGGCATTCTTTTTTCCTTTGGCGTTTACAGTGGGTTTCGCCTTAGAAATTTTGCCCATAAGCTTAACAGTCTCAATACCCTTAGTCACAGAGTGGGGTAGGTCGATAGGTGAGTCAGCCAAGGGTTTAGGTAGTAGGATGCTGTAGGGTACTGGGGGTACAACCTTGTCCTCGCTCACCACAGGTTTGTCAACCTGTGGAGGGTTCGAATCCTCAAAATCATTCTCAGCAAGGAAATTGCTCCAACAATCTCCATGTAGACTCAAATGATAGACAACAATAAGCTTAATTAGCCTATAATGAAAAAGGCTACTATCAGCCTGGTTTCTTTTGTACTTCTTTGACATTTTAAACAGGCTTCTATGCAAATAATAGGGCATATTGAGCTGATAACCCATAAAAACCATAAGCAAATGAAGGTGGTGTAAGAACACAAACCCATACTGACCTTCGCAGGTGATAAAATGTTTGATTATCATCAATAAATCATGCCAACGCTGTTTAAGCATAGTTACTGGCAAACCTTTATCACAGGAGGCGATTTTACGCGACTGGAAGAGCAATGTCCAAGGGACCTGCTCTACTTTGCAATTCTTGGACCATCGTTGTCCAGTGGCAAGTAAACCCGTAGCAAGACTGATAAACTGTTCATCAATTTGCAATTGAATATCGTCGACCTTAGCTCGACAGCCATCAAAGGTCATGGAGAATTGTCGAGCTACGCAGAGGTTAAAACCCTCGAATCTTTGTATAAATGGAAGCCACCCATTTTCCTCGAGGTCACTGTGGGCACTGTCAAACATCAACAGAGCCTGGTTGCCATTGGGTTCAACCCTCACGACTGGGGCCATGGTGTGAGCACATGGTAAGGGTTTGGTTCGAATTCACCAACGCACAGGAGCAGAGTCATTCGTTCTAATAGAAAAGAACGATCAAAGGGGAAGCATTAATGTGCACATGCGAGGGTGGTGGAGTTATTCACTGCCATGCACAATAGTTATGGTAAAGTACAACCGCCAAGTCCCACATCTGTTCAAACAATCATAACATAGCTCAAAAACCAATCGTTTGGCCAACCAAAGAATCAAATGGTGAGTGTTATGCCAACGTGCCATTAACTATAATTTTTCAAACCATGAATATTCAACGTGTAACCAACACTGGGTGTTAACCATGCACCATTGTATAAATGTTTATTCAAAAGTTTTAAACCATTGTGCCAATTGATACTCATAAAATTTTCAAGCCAAGAGCCATAAAAATATTATCATAAGGATCATATCATATATAAAAACAAAAATAAATCATGACCCCTATGCAATTCAATGACTAGGCAAGTCACAAAAAATATAAATCTATATGCTCAATGCCTCACAAGTTTAATAAAATCAAGTTATGAAAATATAAGAATGTCCAAATAGGCATAGTTCAAAAATCCTTTTAGCCACATAACGATAAACCAAAGGTAAGTGCCATAGAAAATATTGATAAAAAGATGACAACAGTTCAGATAGTGATCGAAATGTGACCTCGAAAGGAGAAGTTTTCATGCTTACAGTCGTGAAAACTTAATGGAGACAAATTTTCAAGTGTCGCAAGAAATGAAAATATCGTCTATTTGAAAAATGCGACGACAATTTGAAGTTCGGAAGACATAGGTGTAGGAAGCTTATAGGTCAATAGAAAAAAATGAATTGGCTGCCAACAATGGCGACACACTGGTAGAAGTAGTTATCTCTGTCAAAAGAAATAAATTTAGATTAGGACATCAAAGAAAATTTCAACTTAAAAACAACAACCAGAAAATCGTACAAACATCATCATTTACCATCTTTTCCAGCAGTGTTTTAAAAGATGAAAACTAATAACAGTCTTAAGATCAGCAAGTCATGATATTAAAGATAAAATCTTCAATACTGTTTGCATGGCCACTGCTGCCAGTAGGCATCCATAGCCCCAACAGGGTTGCCATTTAACCCACTCTGACATTTGTATCCTGTCAAGAAGTTCTAGATCAGAATAAAGGAAATTAAAGAGGTTTCTCATATTTTTTACAAATTTTCATGTACCCGACATTGCTTCGCTGCCAGCGGGCCTGTTCAGTACCCCGACGAAGTTGTCTTGGCGCCATGCATGCATTTACCGCTGCCAGCAGACCTGTTCAGTATCCTGACGGGTTTACAAGCACTTCCCACAGCTCTTATTCATAATTTTATTTTATTTTTCTTTTGTAGATATATAGCTGAGCAGGGTGACACTGATAATCTTGATATTTTAACATATTTTTTCAGACCTCATCATAATTTTTTAACACTGTCCTTTATTCAGCTCCATAAATGTTTTATTTATAACAACAACTTCCTATGACATGGAGACATATTTTGAGTCATTCCTTTACGGAAAAGGGACAGCGTAAAAAGATAATAGATGATCATGACAAACTTTGCTCAGAGATTGAAATCAGTAAACTTCTTTCAAACAACAAAAAATTTTCCACATAGATATCATTTTAGCAATACATCACTGATGTTTGTACAAACTTTCAGAAGTTATTTCAGCGAAGAAATTTTTCTATCGTCTTTGTCTGAATGGCTCAGTGCATAGGTATGCGTATTTTTCAAAACACACAAAAAAATGATCAATTCAAATTAAAATCAAAACAGAAAGCAAACGAAAAATGCAAACAAAAATGAAATATCTACATAATATACAAGGGTAGTTATCAAGCAAAGTATCTTTTTAGGGCTTGGCCATTCACCGGATAGGTGTCAAGCTGCCCTTCAAGATTCTGTAATCGAAAGGAACCAGGACCCAACTTTTCAACAATAAAAAATGGCCCAAGCCATAAGTTTTGAAACTTGGTGTGCTCCCCAAGCCATAAGTTTTGAAACTTGGTGTGCTCACCCTTTCCTTCGTGTGGTTTGTCCCACTTCAAAACGAGATCGCCTACTTCAAAATTCCTATCAGAAGTAGAATTAGAATCGAACCAGCTTTTAATCAATTGTTGATGTTGATCTAACTTACGCTTAGCTTGGGTTCTTACTTCTTCCAACTTCATCAAAGCGTTAATGCGGCTTTCTAAAGGGGGACAATCTTATTCTTGGAATTTTTGTGACAATTGAAGCAACAAAAGAAGAATGTGAGGTGGTAGAATGGCTTCTCTGCCATAAACGAGAAAAAAGGGGGAATTACCTATAGTCTCTTTGGGGGTTACCCTATCTTCCCATAGTGCGTTCATTAGTGCATTGTGCCAGTTCTTGTGATTTTTGGCCACGGTTCTCTTCATAATTTTGATCAAGTTCTTGTTTGTTGATTCTGCTAAGTCGTTTCCCTGGGGGTAGTAACTAGCAGAATACTTCAGCTTTATTCTTTTCTCCAAAGTGAACTCACTCATCTTAAGAGAAGAAAAGTATGAAGCGTTATCAAAGACTAGACAATCAGGGATACCAAAACAGGTGATAGTATTCGAGTTTATAAAAGCAATCACCTGACTTGTGTTAACAGTTCTTAGTGCAGCAGCTTCGGACCATCGTGTAAAGTAGTTTGCCGCTGTCAAAATATACTTGTGCTGTTGTGAGGATGGAGGGTTAATAGGACCTATGATATCAAGGCCCCATTGCTGGAAAGGAGAGTCTACTGAAACGGGTTGCAAGGGAAAGGCTGGTTTTTGCAACCGCCCTGATGCTTTCTGACAGATGATACATTTATGACACAAGGCATGGGAGTCCCTAAAAAGTGTGGGCCAGTAGTAACCAGCTCTTAAAACCTTATGAGCAGTGGTGTCGCCACTGAAGTGACCACTAGCTTCTCCTGCATGTAACTCAAGAAAGACTTTTTTTGCTTTGTCTTTTTCGAGGCAGCGCATCAGTACGCCGTCAAAATTCTGACGAAACAATATATCGTTAACTAGATGAAAGGAGGTGGACTTTAGTCTCAACGCTCTTCTTTTGGCGGGGTCAAGGTGAAAAGGTGCTGATCCATGTTTGAGACAGTATCTAATATCGTCGTACCAGGGACTAATGAGGTTTTGCGCACAAAAAATTAAACTTTGATCGCGTTGTTTTGGGTTTGACATATCACTATCTTCTTGCTGTCATGTTTCAACAACCAACTTACACAACCCTTGGCCTCTTACGATCTGAGCCAAGGTGATTTCTAAGTCATACTCTTACAATGAGGTGACCCAGTTAGTTCTCTTCTCTCCTAACTCCTTCTGGACTAACAAGTTCCTTACGGTAGGGTAGGGGACAATGATTTTCGTCCTTGGCTTCAAAAGATAGGACCGTAAATGCTTAACTGCTTTGAAAATAGTGTAGGCTTGCCGATCAACCGCTGGGTAGTTAAGTTCAGCACCTTTGAAAGCAGATCTCATAAAGGCGATTGGTACTTCATTATTATCAGAATTCTTCTGAGTAAGGACTGCAGCATAGGAATGATCGGAGGCAAAAGTATAGACTGTAAAATCCTGAGAGAAGTCAAGGCTCATGAGAGACGGAGCGTCTATGATGGCCTTCTTTATGGCATTAAAAGCTTGGTTTTTTGTGGGTCCCCAGTGATATTGGGTGTCTTTCTTAATCAAGTTTTGTAGAGGCCTGACCATTTCAGAGAAACTAGGGACAAATCTTCTCATGAAATTAATCTGTCCTAGGAAAGACTACATGGATTTTTTGGAGGTAGGTGGGGGAATTTTAGCGATGACTTGAGTCCTTTCGGGATCAATAATCATCCCATCACTAGACACAATGAATCCTAGTAATTTACCCCATTCTACTACAAAGATGGACTTCTTGTGGTTCAAGGAGATGTCGTATTTACGACATCGTAGCAGAACGGCTCGTAAGTGAGCTAGATGATCGTCTTTGTTCTTAGAATAAATGGTCACATCATCTAAGTAAACTACTACAGAGTGATTGATTAAGCCTCGAAAAGCAATGTCCATTGCTCTCTGAAAGGTAGCACCAGCATTAATCAATCCAAAGGGCATTTTGCGATAAGCATAAGTGCCCCATGGGGTACGGAAGGTAGTTTTTAGTTGGTCTGGCAAAGACATCAAGACTTGGTTGTATCTGGAGAAACCATCTAGTAAGGATAGCCTCTTGGAACCAGATACTTGTTGAAGGATCTGTTCCATGGGTGGGATAGGATAATTGTCTTTGTCAGACGCTTTATTGAGGTTTCGGAAATCGACACAAAGTTGGATTTCCTCGTTTTTCTTCCATACTGGGATGAGGTTGGAAACCCATTGAGTTTGCCTAACAGGAAAAAATATTTTAGCACCTAGGAGTTTATTCAATTCTTTTTGAACGGTCGGTTCAAGTTTAGGATGCATTTTCCTCAATTTCTGTTGGAAGGGTAAGGTTTGGGGCTTCATTGGGATGACATGTTGTATAATATTAGGATCGAATGTTTTAAGATCATCGTATGTCCATGCAAAGAAATCCTTAAATTCTTTAAATAATTTAACAAAAGCAACTTTTTCTTGCTTAGAACATCCCAAGCCTAAGTTAATGCACTGAGGATTTTCACTAGTTCCTAAATTAACTTTTTCATAAGACAGCGAGGAACTATTAGTTTTACAATTGACTGTCTTTTTAAATTTATCTTGAAAATCATAAAACTTTTCTAATCTAACTATGGATTTGGGTATGTAATTTACCATGTCCGATAGAGCTTCAGGAGATTTCGGATCAGGTATTATCGTAAAATCATGCAAATTGTCGTCGTGCATGCGTTCATCTATCACTGCACCTTGAAAGGTTTCTTCCATGTGCAGAAAGTTAATGATCTGCTGATCATCGTCAAATACTCTTCAGTTTGTGATATTGTCAGGAATAGATGGTCTAAACAATAGCTCGATGGAGAATGCGTTTGGGGATAAGCCTTTTGCAGGAAGAAGTTTAGAGGCTATATTAACTAGTAGATCTGCTTCAGCATTATTTAATCTAGGAATGGAATTTATATTGAAAGCAGAAAATTTATTCATTAAACTCCATACCTTAGACTGGTGAATTTTGAGATGCGGGGAAAGACAATGTATAGAGTCCCTTACCTGTCTAACCACTATTTCAGAGTCACTAAATACAACCAGGTTTTGAATGTCCATATCTAAGGCTTTTCTGAGACCTTGCAGTAAAGCCTCATATTTTGCGGTATTGTTAGTACATTCAAATTCTAGTCTACAAGCCATTAATGTATTGTTACCTGCCGGATCGATAATGATGCAGCCTACACCAACTCCTTCCTTAGACTTAGAATCGTCGAAATATAGAGACCAAATTTGATTTCCATCGGGATCATGGGACTGTTGCATAGAAGCTGTTGGTTGCACGTATGCTATGATCTCGGACTGTTGTTCAGGATTGATGATAGGTGAAACTTCAGCCATGAAATTTCCGAAGAAAGTGTCCATCCCTTGGACTTCAGGTGAATCAACAGAAGGTGTATATGGTTCGTTAGGGTCGTTCAAATCTGTGACTGTGAACTTGAGGTAACGCTCACGATTCGCCCTGATCTTGTTGGGCTTACTGTTCTCTGGAAGCCATAAGTGAGACCAGTCCGTCACGAAGTAACCATGTAGCTGCTCTGACCAGTCCCTGCTAAAAAACAGACCATACACTTCTGGAATATCCACCACAATTATATCAATAACCTGATGAACCTTTGGGTTAGACGAAAATCTAATCAATACTTTTTTTAGTTTGCCTATAACTTTAACATCTGTCCGATCAAGTTGTATGATTTTCAAAGTAGATGGTTCCACTTCAGCGTTAATCTTTTGGAAAACAGACCAAGGCATCACATTAGATGACGCTCCTGAGTCAACCATACAATTATGCACATTTATGTTGAAAATCTCGAAAGTTAAAAGAAAAAGGAGGTACATTCTCGCGAATACTAAGAGTAGTAGCTTGTGGTTTATTACTCACAGTTTCTAATGCTACTTTATCTACATTATTTACATTATTTACAGGGGTTATAGGAAGGCTTCCTTTATCTTGAGGATCAGGATCATTTTTAGTGGAAGTCTTTTGCGAAACTTTGCTTTGCACAACCTTGTTACCATTTGAATTACCATTCTTGCCGTTCTCTGAAATATTTTGCAACATCTTCTATAAAAAAAATGGAAACTTTAATAACTCATAAATAGAAATGTTAGCCCTTAATTTTTTAAGATCTTCAACAACATCATAATCTAATTTGGGGCTGACATTGCTCTGTTTTGCTTCTACTGATTTAGATGGCTTTGGAGGTGAAGTTGTAGTGTTCTCGGTAGAAGGCTTGTTTGTTGTCTCACTCCTAGTGTTGTAAGGGTGAACAGTCTCGAAGTTATCTTGGAAGATGCTGTCCAAGAAATGTCCAAAGATGTTTGGAGAAGACTCTTCTTTTTGAACTATTTCCTGTTCGACTTCCTCCTGAGGAATTTTAGGAGGCATCAAGTTATCTTGAGCTTCTAGAATTGTTTGAAGGGCACATTGCAAACTTTCTAGGTTTAAGCCTTCGGGTTTTGGGTTAGGTCGGTTGGTAGGAAAAGGATTTCAGAAAGGAGGTTTATAGGGTCCTTTACTCGAGGAAGCTTCTTCAGTTGACCTTTTTAAATCTATAACTTGATTAGACAGTTTTTGGACAACTTTAGTTAAATTTTCCAAATTAGAGTTTTCAGGTTTTGTTTTGCTTTGTGTGGGTCTGGGGAGAATTTCAATCTTCTTTTTGGAAGAAGAAATAGTCTCAGTTTCACTGCTAGAAGATTCTTTAAGAATAAGTATATCTTTTTCAATATAGCTAGCCTCCTCGAAGGCTTCTAACAATGTAGCCTTTTTAGATCGTTTTACCCAAATAGCTATACTTTGATGCAGAGCTTTAGTGTAATAAGCTATTACAAGACTCTCAGCAGGCATAGAATCTGTAGGGAATCGATTTTTAAGCGTTAGGAATCTTTGATTAAAATCTTTAACTTTTTCTTTTGGGTTCATTTTTAAGCTTGAAAGATCCATGACTAAGACCTCCGGAGGTTTACCATCTTCAAATTTTTCCAAAAAGCATGACTCAAACTTTTTCCAAGACACGATGGTATGGGGCTGTTGGAAAAAGTACCAAGTGGATGCATTACCCTCAAAAGTATAAGGGAACAACCTATAGACAACGTCTTCATGTTCAACATTATGGAGTCTGATGGCTAACATAAATTTTTTGATATGATCTTCAACTATCTGTTTCAAATCAGGGTCAAACTTAGGAAGCCATTTCTCCGGGTGTTTAGGTAAAGGGTGATGGGCTCCAGGTATAGCTACAACATCCTGGTCCAACCAGGGTCTAGCAGGGTTGTTTTGATTTTCCATTGGGGTGGTGGGTGTGGAAGGCTGAGAAGGTGAGTTGCCTTCATCAGAAGAGGAATCTCCTCCAGAAGAGGAAGGAGATGAGGGAGGTGGTGAAGGAGGTATCCTAGATCCTCCTGCAGCAGTATTTATGATTGGATCTATAGGATTCACAGTGATATTAATGTCACCTAATTGTTCTTTGATATCAGAGAAGTCTAAAGGTTGACCCCACGGACGGTTTGGTTGCCTAAGACGAGCTAAGGCACAATGTGTTTTAATAAGATATTGACGGATAATCTCTTGTGTATCACCACCTGTAGGATTAGGGGTTGCTGGCTCAATTGTGATCTGCGGACCTTTGGTTGAAGTAGTTGCTGTTTGAAGGGGAATATTATCCTGTGAATGGCTTCTAGTCACTATAGGTGAGCGATTAGGGGGGGGGGAGTCTTACGGCTGCCTTGTGCCATTAATTAAGTTTAGGCCCTCCTTCTAGCACCATTTGTTGATGGAAGAAATTGACTGTCCGTCAACTGAGAGAGTGGAACCGGTCCGGGGTTGTCTAATAACCCAAGCTATTTGGAATGAACCACCCTGATGGGTTTAACGGCTCCGTTGGCCGTTCTAAGGTTCTAAAAAAACCAAAGAGAAAACTAATCTAAACTAACTAAAACTAATTAAAACAAATAAAACAAACTAAACTAAACTAAATAAAACAAACTAACTAA
>CBVK0100745617.1:0-10902 GCA_900067695.1 Picea abies | reverse complement strand
TTAATAGAAAATTGTGTATTATTGTATCTTTGTGTTTATGGTTTCATCTCTAATACATTTTTTTTATATTATTGGATATCCACGATATCTCTGTACATTTCTTTATTATATCTTCGCTCTCATTTCGTGCCGAAAATAATCTGGATCAAGTCGACTCGTCGCTTTCGTTGGGGGCCCAATTCATGCCCATGACCAATCGTTCAACCACTTCACTTGGCTAAGCATCCATCACATGTCTCCTTGGTCAGGTCCCCTTGGTGCGTTGGGTACCCAAGTTAACTGAGCTCACCCAATATTGAGTTTTCCTTCCATCCAGTTGAACTGACATCTTACTTGTGGAAGCGTCCAAGCAACGCTCTTATGTAACTTGTCGTTTAAGTGGAGCACCCATCACTTCGCCTGGTAGAGAACCCACCTCATGCTCATGTTTTTTCAAGTCCACATATTTACTTCTACTGTAATCATTCTTTGGGAGAAGTTGTGCCTTGGAACAATGTGTGCCCAAGGAACCCCAACTTTCCCATATATTAAGATCCTTTGTCTCTTCATTCAAACCGAGCGCTCTGCCTTCCCGATTTTTGCGTCTTGAATTGCGGTGGAGGAGTGCACATTTTGGATTGATGCCCCAATCCTTACATCCTCCCCTAGTCCAAATTGTTGTTGTCCCAACAACCCCAACATTTCTTCATTTCCTGTGATTACCAACTACGTTCATCATGACCCCAGATTCTTCTCTACGTTTCAATGCTGCATTGTCACTCTTGTTGCCTCTGCTATCAATGTGTATTGAATCCCCTTGTGTCTTATCTAATCAGGTAGCTATTTTGATCATCACACTAAGCCCACAAGAACTAACTTCAACACCAAAACCATATGTTTCTCTCCATAATTGTTCAATCATCACATCATCCTAAGTCATTGTAGTTCTTGCCTCTGAGGCACCAGCAAGTCGACTCATTACCGTCTTCATGACAACGAGCCAACATTCTCTTGTTTTCAATGAGAGAGTGGAAGGGGGTGGCCCAACGAGCCACCACTTCCATTATTTTCTCGCTTCTCCAAAACCTTTGAAGTGTCACCATACTTCTCTGTCAAATGCATCAACAATGGGACATTGGAATTGATTCTCCCTTCGCTCTCCTCCACAAGGTGCTCAAGTTCTGGATTGTAGGGTCATTCACCACCTAGAAGTGTTTTTGTGATTGGTCCAACCTCCTTCTTGGAACATACGTACCACAACTATTGTTCTTCCCCATCAAACACCCTTGTAGCAAATGATTCCCCTCTCTGTTGCTCAAGTTCTATCTTCTTTGTTTCCTCTATCACCACCACCTCTTTCAACATGCTTGCTTCTAAAAATTCAGTGAAATTCTCCATGCCATGAAAGACATCAACAAATATCTCTTCTATCTTGTTGGCATGCCATTCTAATTCTTCCAACACTTATGGATTGTTTGATTTCTTTATTTCAACCATCTATTCACCTTGTCCGCCAATGTCCAATTAGGGGAATTGATTGTCCACCAAACACAAGGAAGATATCTTCATCCCCATGCTCCCCTTACTATAGCAACCAAACATGGAGTTGGTCATGACATAATAGCCAAACAATCAATATGTGAAATGGGGATTTCCTTCTTTGTCTACATGAACTCTTGACCCAGAACTACTTCATAATCATCTAATGAAAAAATGGTGAAACTCACTCTTTTGGTCCATTCCCCAAGCTTCATAGGAACATTATTGGTTGTGCTAACTATATTTTTTTCACCTGATTTAACCGCCTTGAAAGACATTTGTGCCTACTCAAACTTCCATCCAATACTTTACGCAATGTATTCTCTCGTGAAGTTGTTAGTAACACCACTATCCACCATAGCCAAAGTCATTTTCCCACTTATCTATGCTTGAACATAACTAAGTATTGTCAAGTTGGGGTCTTGAGAAACTTTTGGTTAAGCCTTCATAGCTACACCCAAAACCTACAACATACCCACGAATGGGTTGTCCACTTTCTCCAAAGCATTCATTTTTTTCTTCAACAGATGTTTCTTGGCATAATGCACCTTCGCACAAGTCCAACAAGAACCCAACTTTTTCTCCTCTTGCGAATCTGTCTACTTTTCATTATCTTCATTACCTTTGGATGCTTTCGTCTCACCCTTATCCTTCATCTTCTTGTTATGATTCTCACGTTGGCCTTCATCTCTACTTGGACTTTCTTTGGCTTCACCCTTGGAGTTTAACAACTTGTCTACCATAGTGATCATTGTCACAAGGGTCTACACATTTTGGCATCACAACTCACTCTACACCCAATTCTACAAACCGTTCATGAAGTGAAAAATCCTGTCTTCATCCGACATATATTTGATCTCCAACATCAGGCCAAAAAAATCCTTGATATAGGCTTGGTTCTTTCTAGTTTTCTTAAGAGCCACTAACTAGTTTCTAGTGACCCAAGCATGGTTTCCCGGACCAAACTATGCCTTCAAGGTTGCCTTTTCTCTACCCAGTTTTTTATCTTTTTGTTGATCCTCCCAGATTCCAAGTCTTCAACTTGGTTTCTCAACCAACGTTTTGTAGTCCCTATCAAGAACACAATAGGAAAATTTAACTTAGCTTCCTTTGGACATACATTCATCTTCTCCAAGTACTTCTCCATGTCCCAATGGAAATTTTCTAACAACTTAGCATTACGAACCCCATCATACGACTTTGGTTTTTTCATATTTATTTGCATATGCACAATGGATGAGCTTGTCCTAGTGGTTGTAATTCATTTAAGAAATGTGGTGGTGTCCTTTTTATCTTTCACTTTCTATTTAACCAAAGATAGAACATCCTTTGTTGCCTTAAGTTTGTCTTGAATGTCATCAGTTAGAGTGCTAGAGAACATATTCATTGTGTCTTTGATCTCCTCGATAGTTTTGTTGAACCTAAGCATGATTTTTTCCATATCCATATCCAATTGTGTGACCTTCTCACCATGAGAAAAACATTCCTCCATTAGCTAATCCATCATTTTTTCTAAGTCAAGTAGTCATTCCCTCACCTTGGGTGTCTTAGGCTCTCTCTCAATGTTGTTTTCATTTTCATGTGAACCGGTATTTCTTGAGCTTCTAAGAATCTTCACAATTCATGCAAACTATGCCAACAATGGGCTTCAAGACTTCCCATAAGTTTTTTCGCCAAATCTTCACCAAAATATGCAAATTTGGTTTGCAAACTGACTCCCTCTGAGTCATCCCCTTAGCTTGTCCAACCCTGTGGTAACTCTCCTTAACTCCTTCAACTAGGCTTCCCTAGCCTTCTATCTTCATAGTCCATGATTAAAGTCTTACCAAGACACATCTCACTTCAATCCTTGCCACAAACTTGAAAATTTTTCATTCCTTTCTCTTCACCACTGCTGTAGACATCTTCACCAAACTGTCCAAATGGAAAAGCACTCGGAAACCACCTATCATGACAACAATAGTCAAATCGTCAATCAACTGACTCTACACATCCTTCTTTGATGTACAATTCATTTTTATTCTACGATACCACCTTTCATGCTAGTGACGGTGGTGAAGAGCTTGCCAACTTCTCAAAAAAACAAACCCAAAATGACCCTTTCTTGGATACCCAAGTTCTGAGCTCTGATACCACCTGTCAGGCCACTGGAGAATCTTTGATTGGATGGAAGAATCATCCACTGTTCCCAATGACTTTCAACAGCATGACTGTTCAACTTGGAAGCAAGGCCACATGAGTATAATTGGTCTAGAATACACCTTACTCTTCTTCATTTCATTTATTACTTAATGACTACATTTGTTTCTTATACTTAGACAATTCAACAAGTACTAAACATCTATACATAGTAACAATGAAATGCAAGTGGGTGTCCAAACCAACCTAATACCTGAATCTTAATAAAAAAATAGAAGTGTGTTGAGTCTAAAACTTGTGCCACAATGAAGATACAGTTGCAAAGAGATTTTTCTCAAGCCTTTACACAAGACCCTATGTGGAACATACAACGGACTTTGTTGCATCATCTTGAAACTTTCTTCATCACTGCATGCATAAATCTATTTGAATTCTTCACCTTTATGCTTCATCCCTAAAATGATCCTTTCCCTTGCCTTAGATGTGCGACCTACAATCCTCAGACTTAATTGATTTCAAATCACTTGTTTTCTTCAACTTTCTTGTCTTCCTCCCAAATATCCTTCTCTACCATGCATAAATAGGAACCCATCCTAGGAGATGGCGTGTGCCCTTATCTTGTAGTCGATGCACCATTTGGAAACTTCTCAAATTTTCTCTTGGGCCACATTTTTCCTAAGGGGCATGCATACCTTGGGAGATTCAACCGACTCACCCAAGCATGCCCTTTTCCCCCTAGCCAACTCATCACTTTTTTTGTGCACCCAAGTCATTCCCATGACTAATCATTCAACCACTTCGCTTGGCCAAGCATTCATTGCATGTCTCCTTGGCCAACTCCCCTTAACGCACCATACACCTAAGGTGATCGAGCTCACCCAATCTTGATTTTTCCTTCCATTTGGTTGACCTGCATCTTACTTGGAGAAGCACTCAACCGAGGCTCTTTGGTAACTTTTAATTTTGGTGGAGTGCCCATTGCTTCGTCTGGTAGAGTGCCCACCTTTTTCCCATGTTTTGTCAAGTTCACATCTTAACTTCTACCATAATCAACATAATCATCACATGGCCTCAACAAGTGGGAATCAAAACCCCCCTAGTGCATGATGGTGACCGTCTATGTGTAAATATGGTCAAGTCTCAGATTAATGTAGCCACTCAATCTCGTGATTACATTTCTTCATAGATTTTTCCAGGTCTAGAGTCTCCCCCTCCTCCGAAAACACCTTTGTAGATAAAAAATCCATAGCCTCTTCCTCATATTCCGAAAGGAGTACTAAAATGCTTAGCTCACAACCCTAATGCTAGAGATTCCCAGAACTATTTGATTGTCGAATATTTGGTTCAAACCCCTTGTGTGATGTCGGCTTTGGAGGTGCTCTAGACGTGTCCTTCACAGAGGAACGCCTTGTTATTTTATTTAGGATCTCCAGACCCATGTGGCTATAAGGTTATCAAGTTTGACGTCATAGATGTTTAACCTCGCTTGCCTTACCACGTGACCCTTCAAATCCATGTGGATCACTCGAAGTATACCATCAAACGTATTGTTATTGATGAAGGCACTGCAACATGCACAATGTCCCTAAACTATTGGAAAGCCATTGGATCTCCAACCCTCTCTCAATATCCAACTATGTTGACCACATTTGATGGTCGTTCTTTCCATCCCCATGGAATTCTTCCCACTTTTCTTGTCTAGTTAGGTGGAAAGACAATGGAAGTGGATGTCAAGGTGGTTGATGTACCCCTTGACTATAATTTATTGCTAGGGCATAATTGGACTTATGCCATGACCATGGTCATGTCGTTTGTTTTTTGCACTTTATGCTTTCCTCATGAAGGGAAAATTGTGACGATTGATCAGTTATCCTTTGTGCATGATAGTCCCAAAGCATCATTCAGATCGTTGATCCTAGTGATCGATAATTCTCAGCCGACAACTAGGGATATTGGTGTCAGAATGTATTCCTCTCTTATGGGTAACTTTGATTTCACAACACCGATTCATCACGTTTATGCCATGTCTAGTAGGTCTTCTTCATCAATGAGGTCCATTCCTTTCCGTACTTCATATTTCAACAATCTTTGGACCCTACCTTACCTAACCATGTATTGTGAAGGTCGATATGATTTTGGAATGTAAATTCCACTGTCAATGATGAGATAGCATATCAGGTTGTTCTTGAATCTATTGTTGACCCAGATCTTATCTCCTCGCAGATAGATGGGGAGGATCATGTTCTCGAGCTAGTATGGGACACCTCATTATCTTTTTCACATGATTTCCTTGATGATACTTTACCTTCAGATGAATCCATTGTAGAGGCCACAAATGGTTACTAAAGGCCATGGGATGATATGCATCATCGCTCTTACTTCCTCCCAGAGCTTGTTAGGATCGAACAAAATGATTTTAGATCTACCTTGAGTGAGATGGTCAGTCACACCGTAGTTCCACTAGATATACACGACATTTATGTTGAAGGAAACATGGTGAATATTTCTCCTACCATCATGATCGACATCTCTCAAGCTCCTGGAAAGATTGAAAATGTTTATATTGGTGCAGCTTATTCGCCTAGCAAAATTCAGATCTGCACCGATCTCTTCAAGAAATTTCATGATGTGTTTTCTTGGTCATATAAAGAGATACTGAGAATTGACCCTCACATTGTCAAACATGAAATTAAGACTTATATGGATTCTATACATGTTCGACAATGTCTCTGAGCTGTTAATCCTAGGAAGGCCGCTGCTATTAACACAGAGGTGGAGAAGATACTTAATGTTGGTTTCATCTACCCAGTTCCTTTGACTAAATGGGTGTCCAATCTCGTTCCTGTGAATAAGAAACAAGGAACCATCTGTGTATGTATGGATTTTCGAGACCTGAACAAGGCTTGTCCTAAAGACAGCTTCCCGATACCTTTCATTGATCAGATTCTCGATTAGTGTACGGGAAGTGAGCTTTTTTCTTTTATAGATGAATTTTTCAAGATACAATAAAATTCAAATCAAACTTGAGGATCAACATAAGATGACATTTCTTTGTCCTTGGGGTACTTTTGCATACCGGAAAATTCCTTTCGGCCTTAAAAACGTTGGATAAAACTTCCAACGGGCCATGACCTTTTCTTTTCATAATATCAAACATATCACTGAAGCTTATATTGACAATATCACTGCTCACTATCGCAAGAGAGTAGATCATTCCACTCACCTTCTACTAGTATTTGAGAGATGTAGTTATTATCGCATCTGTTTAAAGCCTCACAAGTGGATCTTCTTCATTAGGTTTGGATGTCTCTTAGGGTTCTTAGTCTCTGAGAATGGGATCTTGGTGGATCCTATGAAGGTTGAGAAAATACTTCGATTGCCTCCCCTGCGCATGATTCATCAACTTCGGGGTTTACAAGGGAAAGATAACTTCATGCATCAGTTCATAATGAACTATGCCAATATCACTAAGTGTTTCATGTTTCTTTTGAAGAAGGACACTCTATATATATGGGATGAGTGAGCCTAGGAATCCTTCGATGCTTTTACGAAAGCCTTGGTATCGACACCTCTGCTAAAGCCTCTTGAATACAATAGAGATTATTTGTTTTATATCGCCACATCCAAAGGGATGATTGGTATGGTTCTAGCTCAGGAAGACAATGAGATCCATGAGCATGTTGTCTATTATCTTAGTAGAAATCTAATCAATCCTAAGCTTAAATACTCTCACATCGAGAAGCTAGCCTTAGCAGTCATACATGCAGTCCAAATATTACGACATTATATATTTCTTTACAAAACTATCGTAGTTGCAGATGTCAATCCAGTTCAATACATCCTTACCAAGCGTGTCATAGGGACAAAATACAAGAATTGGATTTTCATCTTGAAAGAGTTTGATCTCGACTTTGCTTCGATGAAGTCCAAGAAGTCACTAGTTTTTTTGGAGTTAATATTAGACTTCCCTCGACTAGATGAGGATGTTATCCATGTTGATTCGTTTCTGGATGAACACATTTTCCTTATCTCGTCTTTAGACCCCTGGTATGGAGACATTTTGATCTATCTTCAAACCTTGAAGTTCTCTCAGCATCTGTCACGAGATGACCAACAATGTATATGAAATCAAGCTAAAAACTATCTTATCATTGACAACACTTTGTATCATCAATGAGGCATCGATAATATATTGCATCATTTCTTGACTCCCGAGGAAGTTGAGCCTATTCTTAATGATTGACACGGTAGGGATTGTGGTGGTCATCTATCTAGGCTTGTGACAACCCAAAAAAATTTGCGAGATGGTTATTTTTGGCCATCAATTTTTAAATATTGCATTGAAGCGGTCAAGAAGTGTCACTCCTTCCAGGTGTTGGATAGGAAAATGCGCTCGCATCAAACCCCTCTTCACCTAGTCATCACATTCGGTCCCTTCAATAAGTGGGGGGTGGATTTTATGGACTGTAACCCAGATTTGACTAGGGGGAATCAATATATTACACTGGTCATGGACTACTTCACTAAATTGGTAGAAGCCAGGTCTACTATTAAATCTGATGGTAATAGTGCAACATTTTTTGTGTTCAATCAAATTATAGCTCGGTTCAGAATCCCAAGGGAGATTATCACTGATAATGGTGGTCACTTTTAGAGTGAAATGATGAAATAATTAGAATTAAAACTAGGGTTTAAGAATGATCATTCTTCCCCTTACTATCCCCAGGAAAATGGACAAGTAGAGGCTGTAAATAAATCTCTTAAGATCATTTTGAAAAAAACTATCAGCTAGAGAAAATCTGACTAACATCTAATGATTTACCCTGCGCTTTGGGCATATCGAACCTCGGTTAAGACTTCTACCAGTTTTTTTCATTTTCATTTAGAACACGGTGTGGAGTTAATTCTCTCGATTGAATGAGAAATACCTTCTCTCAAGTTGGAAGTTAAGATACTTCCTGACACCTTTGATATTGAAGAACGCCTCATGCACCTAGAGCACCTAGATGAGTAGTGTCAATATGCCTCTATGGCTATTGAAGAAAATAAACGATGTTTACAGGTTCAGTATGATAGGTCTATCTGTCCTCGACAATACATATCTATCCTCGACAATACATTAAGGGTGAAATGGTCCTCCAATATGACCAATCCAAAGAACCATTGGGGGAAGACAAGTTTAACCCCATGTGGCATGGTCCTTATATCATGCGATGTGTTTTGGAAAAAGGATAGTATGAGTTAGAAGATTATTAAGGGAATATGTTGGTCGAGCCAAGAAATGGACTCTACCTTAAAAAATATTATGCTTGAGCCCTCAAGTTTGGGTGTGATTCTTTGTATACTAGTGTAGTCGATCCCTGCATAAAGGTAGTAGTCCAGGCATCGTCGATATTCAATGGAAATCCTCTGTATTCGATCCCTGCATAAGGGTAGTCATTCAAGGTTATCACCTAGGGAAGCCACTAGAAGAATAACTCATCATTGTAGGGGGTTGGCACCCTATCACCTCCCAACCACCTCATCACCTCAGTCCACCATGACATGGATGGATTACGTGGTCTATGCAGAATGATCTAAAATCTAGGGCGTAATCCTGAAACCTGCTTGAATAAAAAAATACATAAGATAGATGCAAACCCGAAGTTCCTCTTCCTACCTTGTTTGTAGTCTGTCAACTGGCTCTTCATGTTATCCAGTAGTGAGGTTCAAAAATAATAAACCATGGGTTGTAAGCAATCCATTGAGTATAAAATCATCGGCCTTGATTCCTGGTGCAACGAGGCCGACCCTGTGATTTGTGTAAGAACGATAGCAATGATCTTCAAACTCATGTTGTCGATCACTCTAAAGGGGAGTTGGCTCCCTACCTTTTTTGTGCCTACAACACAATGGGTGGTGATGTAGTCCTCTATGTTCATGCCACCCCCAACCCCCCGAGATTTGCGGTTCACCACCTCACCTCGATGAGAAAATCCTGTAAGTAAATAGATATCCTTGACTTCAATTCTCAATGGTTTCCCATCAATATCGAAGGCCTCTATATTCAAATCCCAAAAGTCCACCAACATTTGGAGCAGTCTCACTTGAGTCCTCATTCCTTTGAGAACCCAAAACTTGTAAAGACCACATATTTTTAATTATAATTGGGACCCTGGATCTCTTTCCATTGCAACATCAACTTCCTCATGCTCTCTTTCTCTCCATTCAAGTACCATCCTACAAGAAGAAATCCATTTTTTGAGTCAAAGTTTTTAAAAGAGCAAGTTGCGGACTTGTACATGGGTTGTTGTGTTAACAATAATGTGTAGGGATGCATATACATGGGAAGTATTTTATTTTCCCCTATACATTCCTCTATATACGTGACCTAATGAACTATAGCCCGTGTACAACCTAATTCCTAAGTTGCGCCTTAAAATACAAAAAAAATAGTGACTAATTTGAAATTCTAAACCACTAGAAATGAACAGGAGAGAAATAATACTTATTTGGTCTAGATAGTTGTCAATTTTGTCGCTCTTATCTCCTAGAACCAACACTTGAATATCGTGGACAAATTGGTCCAAAATGCACTATGTGGGTAAAAAACTCTAATGATATGTAAAATTGGTTATTTTGACTATTTCTAGAAAAATCTTACCCACTTTACATAGTTTTTGCTATTTTTTTTCAACCTAATGGACTAATAGTGCAGTGGATGGAGTTGTTTTTGGTGCTTTTTATCTAGGGATTCTTGTGGTTTCTTTTCATTAATATCGCATGTTCATGACTTTGGCTGGTATTTTCTTTGAACAACATATATGATAGGACGTTAATCCATTTTCCATTTTTGCATTATCCTATGCCTGCAATTCATATGCCTTAGGTACGGACACATTTATTAGTGACGCATAACCTTCCTACTACTACTAGAAGTGTCATTATTGAGTGGTAGAGACTTACCAAACACGAGCGCCCTAGTTAGAACCTTTGTGTTATTTTGGTTCCCATGCAAAGATTATTCCATAGGACCGGGAGTCCCTTATAGTTTCAATATGACTATGTGTTTGAACCTCATACTCTTACTCATAATAATTCTAACCTATACCTATGGTAATTCCACTGAGTCTTAGTTAAGCTCTTTTCCGAGTCTATAAAAAAGAGAAAAGATTGTTGAGTGAACTTATCTCTTTCACAGTCGTTAAATGGATTTGAAAGGACGTCTATTTGGTGTAAGTTTAACCCTTTTTCAGACCAAGTATA
>CBVK0100745616.1:0-10902 GCA_900067695.1 Picea abies | reverse complement strand
TAAGTTTCAAACGTGTGGGTTATCATTTCTTTGAAGTGGAAAATCAATAGCATATATATTTTGTATCATCTGAATAGAATTTGTGTTGTTTTTAAGTTTAAATGAAGAAATAAGTGATGGGGCGCAATCCATAAATGTCCATTTATTAAGTCTTGAATTTGGAGTATGGTGGGGAGGGGGCATGGCATGCCACAACCTTCCCCTTTTTTTACTTATTATTATTTTAAAAATTCATATGTGAGGTCGAATGAGTGGAGAGAAACCCCCATTTATCAAATAAATTTTTATTTTAATCATTTTAAAATATTCCCCCTTTTAAAAAACACAATTTTTAACTTAAACCACTTTTTAAAATCTTTTTCCCACTTATTTAAAATCAAAATCAAACCAACTATTATCACATGAAACCAAATTGAGTTCTTGAAGATTAGATCTAAGCATTCACACCACATGATGATTCTATAGATATGGATCCTAGGCTCAAATATTATAGCAACCACTTTCCCAAATAACTCAAAACAATGTTCACCGACAAGATCACTTGAAGAAGTCCCAAGATAGGCACCACTTCGCTCTTGATGAAGTTCATAAATGATCCCCATATTATACCATCGAGGTTTATAAATCATCCTCTGATTCACATAGGAAGATTTCATTCAAACTCCTCAAATGCAAATCAAAGGAGTTTCCACTAATTTCTTTGATAAGGGATAGGACCCCCTAGACTAATGTTTGTATTTTGGGCATAACGTTTTACTTAGTTGTCAATTTATTTTTTTATTTGTACCATTGGAAATGTATTTCTAACATCTACGACTTCTTATATATACGATTTAGGAAATTCATAACCAATTTTCTTCATTTTTTAGGATTAGGATCCGACAGCTTGTTAACTTCCCTAGGAGAACATAACAACCCAGCCACAAGTGAAGGAACCACAAATCATAATCAGGGAAGTTTATGTGATATTTCAATTAATTAATGTCTAAATTAATATGTGTTTGGATGATTAATATTAATGGTTTATTCTAATATTGGTTATCATCAAATTTCTAATGGTGCCAACTACCAATGTCGAGGGGAGGTCATGCTTAGCATCCTCGCAGTGCAATACACAACCAAGGAATACAAAGAAGAAATAGAAACAATTGAAGTAGCAGCAAGGAGAACCAAAAGAAATCAAGATAAAATTATTGAGGAAGTAAACCAAACACTATAATGATCGATTCCCCAATGTATGAGCAAGTCGTTTCAAGGGATGAGGTGCACTATAGCCAAAACCCACTATGGACCAACTGAGATAGAGGAAAAATTAAAAATATAATTGTTGTATTTTACCTTATCATCAAAAAGAGAATAAGGAAAAAAATTGGTAGGATAAAGTTCATGGGGATAGGTGAAAGGACAAGGGTTACATGAACCTCATTAAATACTAGAATTGTACCCAAATAAAGTGGTTTTTGTCTCTTCAAATATTGTATATTTATGAACTATTTTGGGAATATAGTATTAACTGAAATTGAGAATCCATTTCTTGATGTTTTCATGTAATATTGTTGAAACTATTAATACAAAGAGGCTCTCAAGGATAACTTTTTATAGGGAGAATAACTTCCCTGTGTTATTGTTTTGGTGGGAACTATTTGAAGTGAAATGTATGATGTTCACATGGGATGTAAGGACATGTTTGTTTCTATACTATTCTTATGAAATCTATGTTACTCTTACAATTTTTTTACTCTTTCTTATATTACATTTCCTTAGAGAATGAGTTGTGAATGTATGAAAAAAAATTGACTTAGAATTTTCTACTCATATATTTGTATGCATGTGTTTCTAACTGTGCATGCTCATGAAAACAATCGAATTGGGGGTTTATGCATATTTTGTTTTCACTGCAACTCATTATGTTATGATAATTCACTCCTAGCTAGGATATGATAGATTAGAAATTGATTATCTATATGCATTTAAATAGTATTCATATACATATTCCATTTTCATAACCATCCATCATTCATCATCATCGGTGGATTAGGTCACAATCGATAAAAACAAACCAAGAATGGTTTCTGGGGAAAAATCTAGATGGGTTCCTTATTAAAAATGATGAGAGTTGAGAAGTGAACTATTTTCGGGTGAACTTAGACCCGTCCATAGAATTGGTGCCAGAAGGAGGGCTCGATGACAATATTTCCCATGTGGAGTCATTTTGCTAAAATTTTAACCAGCTCAGAAATTCTCTCTATACCCTTGTATGTGATGACCCTTTGAGTCTTTTGAGACCCACCAAGGCCATTTCATTCAAGATAATCAATCTCTTTTCAAACCTAAATTCAATGGTGAAGGGAATGTCTATGCATTGATGAATATCAATCAGTTTGACATCGCTCAACGAAATATGATGAATATTCATCCTCACCTTCGAAGGGAGGATTAAAACCTGGTTTAGTACATTTCCAAGAAAATCAATTCACGGCTCGAAAAAAATTATGGAAATGATTTTTGCCACTCATGAATATTATGTCTACAACGAGCTCTTTGATGAACTTGCATGAATCCATAGATTCAGGAATGAATATTTCAATGATTTATTTTGAAGTTTCATGCATATTTATTATATATTTCTTGAAATTTATGAACCCTCATATGAAGAAATATTTTATTGGTTTTTATATCTCATATATATTTCTAAACGGTGAAATATGGATGATCAAACTATCTCTCATTTACAAGATTTAGATTTAATCATGAAGGATAGGGAAAGCACAATCTATAATAAACACTCTATTGTAGCTATGGGGGGATATATCATACCCCTTAGACTCAGAATGTGAACCATTGAATGATTCCTCTTTAGAAAATCATGGACATATTTCAATTTGTGACGAATCTCTTACCGAAGAAATCCCATCATTTTCAGAATTTGAAAAATTTACATTCTCTTTATATAGATCTATTTGACATTGATCACTCACATGAGAAAGCATCTGTTTATTTCGCATCACACTCTTCACATTTCTCTTTTATTGATGAAACATTGAATGATAAACTGGAACAATAAACAATTTCCCATCCTTAATTGATCAATCATACTTTCTTAATGGAAATCCATCCATGGCACATAATGTTATCAATCCTTCACAATTTCAATTTCCAGAACATAATGAGACACAATTTGATATCACTATCCGCGTTTTAGATGAATGATTTTTGTTTTTAGAATTGAGTGTGAGTAGTAACATATCGTTCGTTGGTCCTACACAATCTGAAATTTATGATCTTGACACATACGCATTAATCACAGAAAAACCAAAGTGTGCAAAGCATAACAAATTCTCGAATCTCCATGAAACAATCACAATAAATGAACAAACTATTACAACACAAAGAATACTAAATATTGAGTTGATCCAAGAGCCTTTATCATCTCAATATGCTCTAGAATTACCTATTAATCCTTAGGTTAAAATTCATCAATAGTCATTTGTTGTTATTTCATTTCTCTAGCACGACTCACATGATTTCATTGATGTCATTGTAGAGGCTTTAAAGTTATATTTCACTCAATGTTTCCCTTGAACAATCCACCATCATATCTCCTATCAACATGCATGGTATGTGAAATATGGACCCAAGGAGATTCGCATCGATAATGAAGCACTATGATTTCAACTGATAATTACTTCAATCTCTCATTGTCTTATTTCAATCCTTGGGATGAATGATGTCAACCACATTTAAATTCTCTCACAAGGTACATTGCATGAAAAATTCATTTTTGAATATCATCAGATACATCACTCACTTTATATTTCCTTCAAACAGTCATATAGTGATCATTGTAAATTTTATGACATGATTGAATCTTGGTTGGAGGAATCCTACACATCTGCATTTCCCATGAATAATAGCATTGTCAAATTCAACATGTTGGGAATAGACTCTCTACAAGTTTGGAGTTGCTTCAATGGATGTAGCGGAATTATGCTTTCACTTAGCCTTCTTTCATCTAGTGTATGATAGGTTAGGAATAAGACTAGGAATAGTTCTTTTACTTCCTTCTTCCTGCATAAAGTAGATGTTTTCTTTTGTTTTCATTTGCATAGGGTATATTTTTATTTGTCTTGTTGGGGTCAATAAATACCATCATCTCCAATTAGTTTAGTTTGAAACTAGTCATGATTTGTTTATTCTAAGTTCATTTTTGTACGAAGTATTTTTCCATTCCTTTTAACACATTTCATTTTTCATCCTCTAATTAAAATCTTTCCCTGAGTGTGATTATCCTGAGGAAAATCTATGAATAATTTTTTATGAAGTCCTACTAGAAGAATCATGTTTCAATTTAGCAACACTCACTCTAACATCGAGAGATGAATATTTTATTACATTGATCTCTTGCAAGAACATATATTGAAAAACACTTTGCAGCTTAAGGAAATGAAACTAATTTCCTTGAAAAAAGAATTATACCACCTGTCCATGTGTCACGATATTTAAGGTGTATTTTGAAAACAAAGGTGTCTTAATCATTCAACATGCTATATATATTTTTTTTCACCTAGGAAAAGAAGTAAAACTTTAGAATATTAACAACCAAGACTAGTAACACTGATGGTTTGATCTCATACATCCACACAAGTATGGTCCCCTATGTTTTCAAAAGAATTGTATTTTGATTGAGTGTCACACGACAACTTGAATGCATTTTTTCAGGTTTTTTTCATGTTATAATATCTCTATGAACACGATCTTTCAGAAGGGAATTATGTTGAGCAACATCACTTCTGTTTAGATTGTCTAACTAGTTGAAAAATATGTTTGAAATCAAATTATAAAGAAATTTGTGTTACTTGTCACTATCCCTAATGGGTGATATCTATTTTCACTTTTGTGCACATTCCTCTTGCATAAGTTTTTAGTCTCTTGAGTGAAAGGACATGAATCGAGGAAAAAAACACGATCATGAGACATTTCACCTAATACCAGTGCATAGTTGGCATCATACACCTATTTTGAACAATTATCAACTAAATATATCATGTGATAGAATAAGTTTTGGAGCTAGAATAAGTGAAGAGGAAGTGAATATCTCATAAGACCAAACCAAAGAAATTTTATGCATAATGAAGTGGATTCCTATCCAACCCTTTCCCATTGAAGCATAAGGATGCACAATGGAACTATAAGTCCTCATAAAATCATGATGAGAGGTGTAATTCTCAGCTATCACCAACACTAGAACCCATCTAAATGAAGTAATACACATACAATATTTCACATGGATTAGTTCTTTCAGGAGGATACAAATTTCTAGTTGTTTGGAATGCATGAATATCCTTGAAGTTGCTAGAAAAACTCAATATATGATTTCTTTATCAATCCACTTTCTATTTTAATTTCATATTGTTGATCATCATTCATGTAAGGTTTAATTTCTCAATTATAACAAGGTTTTGGGATAAGCTCACCCCCTAATCTAACACTTCTCTTCTCGTTATTCCATTATCCTCTTTTCCCTTCAAAGAAGTTCATTTCTTAAATTATGTTTGTCTTATGATCTCTGATTATATTTATTGACATACAATACTCTCACCTTTTTCTATATTTTAAAGGAAGCTCTGCAAACTGGATAAGCCACGAGTCAACTTGCATCTCCTGCCTAGATTATGAGGTGAATGAATCATCTTTGTTTGAACATGAATCGATACTATCAAGGAATATTGTGATAGAAGATAAACCATGAATTAACATAGTGGTTAATCAATACACATCCTTTATTTCTTGTTGGTTGGAAGATCCTATATAACAAATGAACCATCCATGCACTAACTATCTTCTTGTGTGAATGGTGAAGTGTTAAAGTCTAAAGGATGAAAAATGAAAAGGGATAAACTATGTATCCAAGTGTGACAAATACTCAAATAAATCTCAAATGTTTGAAGTCATCCCCTATTAGATTAAAATCCATTTCTTTTCCCATCCATTGAATGCTAACCTAGCTAACTAAGTTGAGACCGAATGTAAAGGAAAATTTGACCCAACTAGGGGACATGGAGATATCTTTTTCAAAGATATGGATGTTGTTGGTTGAATATCTTTCTTTCAATTCTTGGGATGAACCAGGTTCATATCTCAATAGGTTTCCAACAAAACTCTATAAGACCATCGACCCTCCTAGTGAAAAAGAAGGCAATGTTGTGCATACAATGCACAACAAAGTTTCACCTGAGATAGATTTATGGGTGACCGTAATGCTTAAGTACTTGCATTATAGGAAGGAGTGGGGATATGGGAGTGTATTCTATATTTCTTTACACATTAAAATGTTCTTGATTAAAGTATTTCTAAGATTCATTTATCTTTAACCTCATTCATGAATGATACTACATCTATTTATTCATTCCTTCATAAAATAAACATTAAGAAAAGGAAAATAATTCAATAAACATCATGCAAAACATAATTTTTACTGTCGTTCACCCCCTCCTTGGATATGTCCATAAATATTCAACTTCCTTGGCATTACATCTTTAATCGTACAATCATGATGAGGTTATGGAATTCCTGAGAGGTGGACTAGATCACACCAGGCTCCTCAACGTTTGATCTAACCCTCAAAATCTATCTTATTCGACTCTTTTATGGCTTGACAACTTTCAACAAAAATTATCAACAATATTTAGCCACTTTGCCAACAATGACCGAACAAAACCCCAACCTAGACCTCCTAGGTTCTTATTTATACTATTTTACAATATTATATCACTTACAATCCTTATCAAAAACCATAACCCTAATATGGTTAGGCTTTTCTTCCTCCTCGCCACATGGATTTTCCTCTTGCATGTTGCTTTTCATTGTTTTCCTACATGTTGCTTTCTTGATAGTTGTTGTGCATGCTCTAAAATTAAGTCTTCCTTTCCAAAAATAGAACTCTCCTCAAATTAGGCCTATGCCAAATAGCCCCCCAACACTAAAATGTGAATCTTCTCGAGCCACTCAGGTAATACGCACTCCCTTAACAACGTCTATCAGACTGTGAAATTTTCCTTCTAGTTCTTCCCATTTTCCTTTCACTTGCACAACGTTTGCTATAATCTCTTATACCCTCTACACTGTGATATTTTCCTTAAGGTATTTTTCTCTCTCGACATGATTTTGAGCCATTCTTGTCTTATCCTCCACTAGATTCATAATTATTTGTGTTGCTTTCCCATGGAGAGGTTCTAACTAGGATTTCCTAGCATGGTTGTTATTTTGCACAGTCTTCAATTATGTTTGCAGGGTCTTCATCACCTACGTGCCCTTCAACTGCTATGTGATGCTTATTGACATTTTTCACTGCTTCATCTCCTGGATTTCTATGTCAATTTCCTCCTCTTGTTGGTCTAATTGTTGACCCTTATCATCTTCCTCCAATTTCATCCATAGCTGCATGGTCTTGTTAAAAAATTGTGTGACCTTTTGAGTCTCATTATCCATTATTTCCACTTGTAAAGGTGTCTTCTTTTCTCTTTCGTTTGTGACTTTAGGAGGGGTGGTGGGCTTCAATTTTTCTTTTATATCCTTAATCTCCTTTTTCTATTATTCAAGAATTTGCATAATGTTTTGAATATGTTCTTCCCCATTTCTCATGGATACCTACATGTTCTCGGGAATTATTGTGAAGAATTCCTTCAACTTCTTCTATAATTTATTTGCGCATTTCTTATCCTCTTGTGGCTCCATGTTTACCTTCTCTACCACTAGTTCTAGTGCCTCCTTTCAATTTATGGTTGTTTGCAATTTCGTCACGTCTATTCTAGGTCACAATTACACTTCCTGCGTGACACTGACTTGCAGTCAGTACAATGCCTTTTTGTCTATTTGAGCTAGTACCAACTATACCTGCACCAAGTCTTTGAGTGGCATATGAGCTATGGCCTCATCCATCTGCAACCTTATGTTGTTGGGGGGATAAGTTACGTTCCCCTTTCATTCTTTTACACTACTTGTATTTTCTCTAAGACCTACCTAATAATGACCAACTCATTTTGTATCGTTCCTCTTTGGTCCTCAACCTCTTTAAACTCCTCCGCTACATGATCTTGTACTCTCTATGAGACCATATCGACATCATCCCAGGTGGTTGTATACTCTAGCATTTGTTTATGGGCCTTGGCCTTCTTGCATTGTCTCCCCGTATGTATAATTAGCCATTTTGGTGGCCTTGTGTCTTGTCAAGTAGCTGACGAAGAGGTTTCCCATGTCATTGTGTCCCCACTTCCTTGTTCTTCCTGTTCTTGGGCGGTGTCTCTCTTTCTTGTCTATGCATCCTTCTTTGGGGCACTACCATTCTTTTGTTGTGTTGCCATTTCAATGGGATTTCCCTGATGTGTGGGTTTCTTGGGTGCAACGTCGTCTCCTGCAGGTGTCTTGGATGACTCTTCTTCTACTTGTTTTCCCTTGGAAATGTCCTTGGTGATGACTGGGTTCCTCGAGTCATCCTTCCAATCTCTCATTCTCATATCAACTTGTCATGCATTGATGTAAAATCGAAATTGAAACCATTCTTTTGTTTGATCCCTACGCACATGGATCCACATGTTGTACCTCATAGCCATAAATTTGCTCATCCCTTGATATTGTGCGATCACTTCCAGATTTGTCCTCCAAGTATTAGCTATCTTGTATTTTATTTCACTGAGATATCAAGCAAAATTATTTCCATTGACGTGTATCATGCTCCGTGACGGGGTCCTAATCTATCATAGAAGTATGAGTAAGGAGGCCCTTTCCAACCAATTAGTGTTATTAAAATCATTAAACAAAATAAGTGGAACTATGTCCCTAAGTCGCGCTTATACTTATAGTCGTCTAAAAAGAGGTTCAGTAAGTATGGAGTGCAAGTAAGCATAATTGTATATGAAATTATTTTTTGATAATCATGGTAGAGTATACTATGTTTTAGGCTATTTGTGTAGAGCACTATCAAAGGGCGATCCCTCGTTAGACAATCTCAAAAGAATTGTTTATACACAGTCGACCAACCAACTTGGGGTGTACTTGGAGGGATTCTTTTAGATATATCTCCTTGCAACAATTACTAGCACAAAGGTGTCCAAGTTCCTGGCTACAAAGGCACATGTTTCAAGATACCGAGTTAGGAGATTGTTTCCACACAATTTCCAAAAATGTTACTTTGGTAATGCTATACACAAGAATCTTAGTCAAGAGTCACTAACGAAAAACAAAAGTAAATTATTATAATTACATCCAAACTTTGGTTTCCTTATCACCCATTGATTACTCTATCTTCAGATATATCGTCTCCCTAGGATGAACAGGGGTTATGGACAATATGTGAATAGTACATCAAGAATGTTGTGTTCCTTCATAATAATTTAAAGAAAAACAATAACCTTAACAATATGTATATAATATTTAGAAAGAATATGTATATAATATTTAAAAAAATGTTACTTTAGTAAAATTTCAAATTATATTCCAAAAAAAATGTACAAAAATACCCTTGTACTACTATTAACAAATTTCCTAAGACTATGTCTAATTCCATACAATTTTATTTTTCTATTTAAAAAGTTAAAAACACTAAATCAATTATAGAAAATATAACTAGTATTAAAAACATTAAATCAATTGTAGAAAATATAACTAATGTTCATACACCAATATGTGATATTTGGTAGAATTCTTACTTTCCAAACAAACACAGATCTTCATAACCTAACATCTTTTTCAAACAACTTTAAAAATATAGATAATATTTAAAAGTATAAAAAATCAACATAAGAAACTCAATTATAATTACTATCATAAAATTTTATAAAAACTTTAAAATTATAAGATTTTATAAAACATAAGAAAACACATTTTAAAAATAAAAAAATTCAATATATATATATAAATTGAAAATATATTGATAATTATTTTTTTATAATCTACTTACCTACTATGTACAAAATAATTTTAATGATTTTTAGTTTCACAAAACATTAACCAATTTATTCGAGGATATGCAACTAATAATAATAATAATAATAATTTATTTTTAAGATCACGGCCAAGCCAACACACCAAATTGGTGTATGAGATCTCCTTGTTTGTGGGACAAGGGAGCCCCCTCCACTCAACGATTTGACTGGTAAAGTCTACGAAGATATACATACCCTACCCCCCTCTGGATTTGAACCTATGATCTTTTAAGAGGAAACACATGTTCTTAACCATGTTCTTAATTACTTTATGTTTTAAACTATATTAAAATTGAAAACTAAATTTATAATAAAAAATAGAGATTTTTATTTTTTATTTAAAAAACTAAAGTAAATGTTTTTGGAAAATAAAAATTGCTTATTTAAAATTAAAAAAAAAACAACTAAATATTTTTAGAAAATAAAAATAATATTTTGGAAATAAAAGTAAAAATATAATGTTGCAGTTATGTACTAGATCCTAAATGTACAATAATACAATAAGTCTAGCCCGTGTGAAGACTTTTGGGATTGTTGCCCATTTATATTTATGATGTGTTGGAAGAAGATATTTGTACACACCTATAATATTATTTAACAAATTTTCTAATACTCAATGTTAGAAATTTCATGCTCCGTGATATTGATATTCGGTATAATTTTTATTTTCTAAAATTCAATTTCATAATTTACAAATTGTTTAACATAAGAGTTTATTGACTCTATTTGGGCATGGGTAACACCGCTAAAGATTGGATTGAACCAAATTATAGAATATAAAATAGAGGAGCGTCACTTTTATTTATATATAGGCATCGTAGATATAGATATTTAATAGAGATCTTTGTTGTTATGAGAGAAGAATGTTCGCTTCTAAATAACTATATATTAGAGATTATTGAAGCACAAGTGATGTGATACG
>CBVK0100745615.1:0-10902 GCA_900067695.1 Picea abies | reverse complement strand
GAGATCTACACTCTTTCCCTACACGACGCTCTTCCGATCTCACACATATTGCTGCAATTTCAATTGAAAATGTTCTCAGAACATAAGAAATAGAGAAAGAACAACAACCACTTATGAAAGAGGCTTGTCTTTCTGTTTTGGTTCATCAAGAAGAAATGATTTTTCATAGTTTTCATGACCCTGTGGCATGTTATATGGAAAATCATAACAATAAAAATTTAAGGCTTAGGATGGATTGTAAGCTCAGAGATGAAGATAATGGCCAATCAACGTCATTATTAGATATGGATTGTTTTACACCAGCGGTTTCTTTTCATCTGGTGTTGTCTTCTGATTCGGGAATTTGTTATTTCCAGCGGTCTCAACAGATTTATCAGCGTCTTGATGGAAATCGACAGGGTAAATCACATGAAAGAAAGAATGCAGTAGAAGAAGTGAAACATGATTGTTGTCTTATGCATTTGTTGGAAGATCCATTTGCATTTTTTCTAGAAACAATAAATAGTCCCAATATTTGTGAAATCCTAAGATTCAAATTCATATATAACTTCTCGAATGGGTTATCAGTGAACATGCTTAGGAAAAAACACATGCTAAATAAACAAGCAATGGATAAAACGCTAGCATGAATGCACTGGCATTTTGATTTCATTTGATTAGCAGTACATTTGAGTAATTAGGGTAAGGTAGGCACAAATATGCTTGTAGATCAAACATTTTCAAGTTTAGGTCTCCAAATAAACCGTTCAGCCTCTAAGTGAGAGCTGTGTGTAGATTGCATTTTTCAACAGACATTGGTGACAGGTAAAGGTATTATACGCATCTATTGTAAGAGAAGCCCCAATGGATAAGGCACATGGTCTATTGTTCTTAGCTACCTCGCAAGGAGGATAAAATCCCCAGTTGGAGCCCATGTTATCACTGTAAATTTTTTTATATGGAGTCCAAGTCTTGGGACTTAGTAGGATGATAAATTGGTATAGAGGAGTGATAGAATAGTGGACAAGGCCAAATCTAGTGAACGGGGCTAAATATAGTGGAAAGGTGAAGTTTATGGGACCCAGCGGGTCACAGATCATGGGTGTCACATATCGATGATCATGGATCATATTGGGCCGAGAACTAACATGGAGGTTAATATTTTGAAAGTGGGCCTATAGGAATACCACGGTTTCGTCCCAAAGGAAAGTGGCACCACCAGATCCATATAGGAGGGAAAAGAGGGTGAGCTCAAAATTTCTCAATAAAACCTCGATGTCATGTGTCAAAATATCATTGAATATGTCAAATCCAAGGGTTGCATGTGGAAAGGGAAAGTTGACGGCCAATCAAATCATCTCAGGACACTTGTTTGGGTACTTTTCATCTATGCGATGTCGGGTGAGCATCGCCAAAAAATTGATTTGAAGGCTCGTCATTTGAAATCAATGTCCAAACATGATAAGCCTTTATCCATGCAAGGACTTTCGTCAATAGCCCATGATTAACACTCAATGATGACTTTCATTCAAAACATGGGTGACATTGCTCTGTTGTTGGAGATTAACGTTTTATTCCAGAACAAGGTAACCATGAATCAAATCACTCATATAATTCTTGTATAGCTAAGGGAGGTAAGCTCGTGCTTCTGGGAAAAGAAAAGAAAATGGACAAGATAGATCCAACGACCTTCAGCAAACCAGGATGTTCAAATAATCTGAAAAAATTATCGATGAAGAGGAAAGAAAAGCTTGTTGCATGAATATTGGCAACAAAATTTCACACTGAGCCTGCAAATGAATCAGGAGTAAGTAAAGAGATCATATTAAATCTCGTCATGAAGGATTTAATCATTAATGGATATGCAGATGGTTCCTACATGCAAGATGGAGAAATTAAAAGGAACAAGCGACGGAAGAAGGAGACTGAAGCTGAAATGGTCGAAGGTACTGGAGAAAGTCAGCCTATTTGGCTCGACACCTTAAAGGGAGAAATTGCAAATCTGAAATAAATTACAAGCTAAACTAAGTATATTTCAGGAAAATTTGTGATGATGCAGACAAGTGGCATTCATGAAAAAATCTCAAATATGTCAGTTTTTTTTATTAAAACGTTCCCTAGATAATAGGAGTTCAGTTGTTGTATGTTACTCCTTCCGTGGCCAATATTTATTTTTGGAATCTTGGGGAAGATGATCCGTTTTGAATTCCCTGTGTAATTTGTCTATATATACTATCAAAAAGATAAATGAATGGTTAGACTTACTGGAGAGGGGCCTGCCCTCGTAGTAGGAAAACTTTTTAGTGTTTTATGAACTTTAATATAAGCAGATAAGGTTTTTCTTAGATAGTCAAGATTCATCATGGTGTTGATGTTCAATGTGTTTTCTTGTTCTTCATATTCATGAATGTGTTTTTTCTGCTAGTAATAATCCTTAAGTAATGGAAGGAATTAATTTTTGATGGTGCTCCTTCTCACATCGATTATACTTGTTATGTATTTTTGGTTATTGTTTCAGACTTCACTTGTGATTGGTGCTTTGTTTGCAGTAGCCATCCATCGTGTTTCATGTTCTAATACTACACCAAGAGATTCACCCTCTATTAAATGGATCTTGTTGATACTAATCCTTCCTCTCCTCTCCTCTTCCATCTCATATTACTTAGTTGCTTGAACATCATACCTAGTTTACCTCTATTCCCTCTGAAAATACATAACTTATAACTCTTCATACTTTTTTAGGAATGGACCCCATTTTCCAATGGCTCTGCTCTTTAGTTTTGTCCTACCACCTTTAAATTTTACACCATGGAAGAATATGACCTCCGTACATGTATCGCCAAATATTTTGAATACCCAAAATAGTTGTATGTCCAAGAGATCCCTCTCTGGTTGGAAAGTTCAGAATCCAACCTAAAGTTGGTTGAAATAGTTACCTCTGTCGTTGCCTATCAGCCGAAATTTTTTTACAGAGTGCTAACACTAACAACTACTGAACAAATTGAAGACAAAAAGGGTGTACATGTTTGTAGCCATCTCATCATGCTCTAACCTGACCTTCTCTACACATTCCTTGAATTATTTGAGGATCCCTTTATCCTTCTTCCCTCACCCGACCTGCTCCTGTAATTCTTTAATCTAGTCATCCTTCTCTTTTTTTTGGTGGATCATATCCTTGAGGTTTTGTTCTATCACCAACGTGAAACCAGTGTTGGTGGATGCAATAGACATCATATATTTTCTAACGTCCTTTGTCACTGGAGTCTCTGTGACAACTGATAAGTGGTTGCCTCCAGTAACTTGTAGTTTTCTGGTTTGTCACTACACAATCCTGACAATGGCTTTGTTCAATATGAACTTCTTCAAATTTTCCACCTTGCTATGCTTGTAGGGTGTGTAAATTCTTATCCCTAGTTTTTCAAATGGGAGGTGACTGTCGGTGAGAGGAACTTGTACTGGCATTTTTGGGATGTCAATATCCATAGGAGAAGTGTTATTTTTCAACGCATCTTCATCTCTCTTTCTTTTCTCCTCTTCAACTACTTTTGTTGTTACTGCATCCACTGCTCTTTTTCAGCTAATATCTTTGTTGTTGTTGTTTCTTGTGCTTTTACTGTCACCTCTCATCATTTATTTAGCTTCTTCTTCCTATCATTTATTTTTCGAAGCATCTTCCTTTTTCTTCTATAATGTCTCTTTCTTCCTTCCCTTCTTATCAGTGGCTACCTCCTCAACTTCTCCCTATTCGCTTCAGTCAACTTCCTCAGCCTCCATATTATCTTTTCTTTTTCTTTCTTCTTCTTCCATGGATGACTCTAATCCAGGATTCTAAACCATAGTTTTGGTTGTTGTTGTCACTGCTTCTTATTCATCTCTCTTTTGTTCTTCTTCCCTGTCCCTCGCCTCATCTGAGATCCTAACTAGAGGTTTTCCTTTCCACCTAAAAATTACTTCATGATATGTTTAGGAACCACAATGGATCTCTTATTCTTCCCACTTGGATACTGTATACTCCCATTTGCTCCTATGCTTTGTGAAATACTCCTTGAATACATTATGCATATCATTCCTTCATAATCTCTCTTCTTCAAGGTAGAATGACAAAAACATGTCCACCTCAGCTTGATATTGTTTAACATCCCCAAAGGAGTATGATCCAAACCACAATGGTAAATTGGGTCATATGGCCTTCTTATCTCTATAGAGTGTTGTTCTGACTTTGTGGATCACAATATGATATGCAATCTCTTGAAACACTAACCTTTTAGGTACAAACATGGGGATCAGATGAGGAGCTTTGGTGGCTCCAAGTAACCTTATATATGTCCCATACTCTAGGAGATACCAATATCCTACTTTTCATACTAGTTCTTGGGCCTTGTCAATCATGCAAGGTGTAGGTGAATCGAAGATGAATTTTAAAAGGGGTTCCAAGAAGTAATCACAAATATTATGACATATGGTTTTATACTTGTTCTCCTAGAGAAATTTGCAGTAGATGTGTATGGGAGGATCAGTGGGCTTCCAATCCTATCCCATATTGGGATTTTGGTGGCATACACATACCATGTCTAGTAGGTAGGTGGACATGTGAAAACTGGGAAACTCGTCGAGGGTCATCTCCTTGGATACTCTGATAGATTCCTCTACAAATGTTGATAGAATATTATCCCAATTGAAGGATGACCCAATGTCAGCGCAGTAGTATGTGAGGGGCACGAGATATAAGGTGAACTTCAATACATCATGTGCCTCATACAACTTACATAGCCTTGCCACAATGTACTGGTATGACTTATTTAGCGAGTTAGTGGGATATTTACCTGAGGGTGTTATTTTGAATGTGTTGTCAGGATTGTACCAGATTTTGAGAAAATATTTTTCCTTGAGCAATAATTTCCTCATAAGGTCTTTATTCAATGTCAAATATCATTTTTTTAGGTGATAGTATGAGGCTATTTCAGATGCTCAGAATAACACTATGGGATACCCTTTAGCATTGAGGATGCATTTTTTTTCCAAGTACACATGCTATAATATCCATTAGATTGCGTCCACACATGGAAAAACTATTGCGTGAGCTACGACCCTATGTAACTTTTATTTTTGGATATTCCAAAATATTTTGAGTTCATATCCATCTTCCTCTTCTAGAGGGAAACTATGGTTCTTAAACATTTAGAAGAATTTATCCCATTTAAGTGAAGTTCCTTTATCTATAAATATTGTGGTGTCATCATGAATTGGACTTGTTGTGTCTGCCTCCTCTTCTTAGTGGCTTCCTCTCATGGAGGCTTCTACCATGGGATATTTGCTTGCAGTCTTATTGTAGGGTGACATGCTTGAACCCACAACGCACATATTCATTATTAATACATCAAACCATTAATGTTAAATAAGTCATGAAAGAAAGAATCAAGAACTAGTCTCTACAATCATGTGATTTCTTGGGCTTTTGGGAAGAATTAGGATGTTAATGATAAATTTGTCAATGCAAACCTGCATCAGAGTTTGAGGAGATTCTTGTGTTGATATTGGGAGGTGATTCATCATTTGAGGAGGAGAGAATAATGGGTGACATAGTGAAGGCTTAGAGAATCAGATTATGTGTCAAAGGGAGGAAAACATTGGGTGTACTAGTGTCGATGACACCAACACTGCTAACATAGAGGGGGATTCACTGACACCATTGTTGTAAAGAATGTCAAAAAATAAACATAGTACTGGTGTTGATAACAACAACTGTGTCGGTATGGTGAAAATGGTATCGGTGACCATCAAACGAACTATGTCGGTATGGGAGAGGGAGGACTGGAAAGATTCATGTAAAATTTTTCGACATGGTAAAAGAGTAGTGGAGTAGATGTTGTCAACCCTATTGATTAAGAAATTTAGTATCATTGGCAATGGTTTTAACTTCACCGACGAAGGGAGGAGAGTATCGGATATGATGTTGTGATTGTTTTCAATATAAGAATGGGGTATCGACAAAGATCTTGTGAACTTTATTGATTTGGTGAAAAGGAGAGCCAACGTTGATCAAAGGAATAATGTCTATGAGGCAATGGCTAGTACTAACATCGATGTTGTCAACATCTCCCACAAAGAAAACTTTGTACCGGATTCCATCATACTAACTTCATCAAAATTTTTTGACACTTAAAAAAATGACCAAGTCTGAAATTAGGGGCGTGATCATGTTAATGTGTAGTGGGGTTCCATTAATTTTTTCGTAGAGCTTTGAGTTAGGCACAAGTGTGTGTCCCTGAAAAAAATACGTATACATCGATCTAAGTGAAATAAAATGAGTGTTTGGGATGGCTAGGTCAAATAAAAGTTTGGGCCATTTATAACAGAGTGACACTAGAAATTTTGGGTGAGGGTTTCGAGTGTCACCGCAGATTTGATCGAGGTAGGAAAGAACTCAGTTGCAAGGTTAGGGCACCATCAAGGTTCAAGGGGTTTTGAGGTGCTAGGGAATACATGATGCGAAGATTTAGTAAGGTTAGGGTGTGAGGGATTGGAGGTACCACTTTTTTGGAGAGGGAGTGGGTTTCACAATGAAAGGATCCTTGACACACAATGGATGTTATCTCTCCCACTCTCGGTTATCAAAAAACAATGAGATGATTGAGGCCTTTTGGTTTCCTTTTATAGGCATCTTCCATGTCATGAAAACAAATATACCGAAGGGGATTGGTGGAAGTGTGTTTTTTACTAATGGTGTTTATTCCAACTCCATTGGTACTAAACCATAGTGCGTCGTCCATGATGGTGTGAACACCACCAATGTACCATATTTGATGGTGGAAAGTTCGTTAGCATTGAGGTTCGCAAGTCGGTTAGGTTGGGAGGAAGTTCCCTGGTACAAAGATTTGCATATCAAGAGTGGTCATGTGAGCTCTTCCGATACACAAGAAGAGTTAGATGGAAGGTGGTTGGTGTATCGACGTCAATCAGAGCAACTCTATCGGTACACTCAACTCAAACCTAAAAAAATTAAAGTACCACGCCCTTTTAGTGTATTGATGAGTTTGTTGTGAACTCGTTGATATGGTATGTATCGGTGAGTTCATGACGAACTCATCGGCAATACCAGAATCCGAAAATAAATGGAAGTAAAGGAACCTACCAAGTAAAAATCATGAAGACTTTAGTGAAGATCAAGAAGATGAGTAGTCTTCTCAACAAGTTGAGCAGGGATGATTTTAAGGATGGAAATTTATTTTAAAATGTAGAAACCTTGGCGAATCTTACTAATCTTCATATGTCAACTATAAATGTTTGGTGATATTTTTGTAAAAATATTCAAATTTCTAAGTATTTTATATATTTTTTATAAAATTTTGGTGATTTTTAAGGTAAAATAATTTTATCATATAGAATTTGGGTGAATCATTTTTAAAATAGCAAATCTTGTTTTTGGAAAAACCATGGAAAATTAGCCCATGAGCGAAATTTATCCCCTAAAATCATCCCTGAAGTTGAGAGGGTCTCAAGACAAAAGGAGGGTCATATTTTCTTGGTTGGAATTTACTCTAAGAACAAGGACGCAAGAAAAATGGAAGGTGTTTTGGTGCCTGGAACAACACAATCCCAACTCTTGAATGACAAGTTAAAGACACTCAAAAATCAAGGACCAACAAATAATTTTGAACTAGTGTTTTCTTAGAATAATCATCTATATGAAATCACTCCTCTTCAACATCCAATTTAGAGAAGTCAAATATCTAATGATGAATCACAAGATCCAAAAGAATACAGTGATACTAAAAGTGGTTTATGTGAAAGTGACCTTGAATCTTTTTCATTTTGTTATAGCAATATTTGCCTCACCCTATGTAATATTGCACATAGGGACTTTTTCCATTTCCCTATGTAGACTTGTCATCCCTTTTTGTAAATCCCAGAGATAAAAAATACATTTTTTCCGCATGTATGCACATTGCCTATTATACAACATGCGTACACATGGGTTACACCACTACAACCCACGTAAATTAGGATTTGTCCCCAAAACTGAAAAATGGTGTCAGCTTTCCATGTCACGACAGGAGATTTATGAACCTTGGCCTTCCATATACTGGAAACGTTCCAAATCAGCCCTTCAGTTCCATTTGAAGGTTATAAATGGGCCAATTCCAAGATATGGAAAGGAAGAGAAAGAATCAAATTTGAGAGAAAAGTTGCTCTGGAGAAATTATTCACTTCATATTGAGTCTACATCCCTTTGTCCTTTAAGTCTGAACATAGTGTTCAGCCCCCAAGATCTTCCCTTATTGATTAAGAAATTCATTGTCTCTCTTCTATGAGCTTGCCTTTGGTGGAGGATGGAAGTGGTGGAGGGCCCAGTTGGAAGGAACTTAGTTTCTCAGTTCTGAACTATGCCGCCACAGAAGTCTTTAACCTTTTCACTTATTTTGATCAAATATTAATAGAAATACTCTTTTCCCATCCAATTGATATCTTGAAAATATTTGAATTATTATTCCATGGGTGTATTTGTTGTGTATATTAATGGATTATGCTATCAAATGTGGTAACATCATATATTATCACCATATGCTTGCTTTGATTGGTTGTTGAGGACTAACTGCAGGTATATTGTTTTGGGTCAAGTGCTCAATGGTGGACTTCATCGACTGTCTGGACGAGGTAGGAATTTTATCTTGTCTTGCTAGAATATTTATTTATATAGCATAGTTCATAATAGAATTTATTTCTGCAATCATTTTCGTCTGTTGTGGTTTACCCTATCCATAGAGAGATTTTCCTCGTAACAAAATTGGTGACCATACTGGGGATCCAATCTTTGTTCTTAGGGTTTGGAGTGTTTTTCTCCTTAGATTGATCTCGTTCTTATTGCGTTTCTTGTCGTATCATTACTTGAAAGCCTTTGTTCACTCTGGGTCTGAGTCTTTCATCCTTCTCCTTTTCCTGGCTTTGTTTTTAAAACATATACGCGAGTTTTTGCTTGACAGTTGCATATATACACATGTTGTCCTTCTGCAAGCTGCGTACACACACGGTGTTTCCCTAAACAGTCATGTACATCAACCTCTTTTGCTTATTGGATGGTTTTGGTGGTTGTTGGGTAGGTTTTTATGATTGTTGAGTCTTCTTGGGTCTCTGTAGTGACTATTAAGTGTTTGTGGGATGACATGAAACATGTCTTTGGTTGAATTTATGGGCGGATTCTTTCTCATCACCTTTTCATCTTGATTGTACTTGTACATTGGTTTAGGTGTCTTTCTTCTTGGTATCCTACTTGATTTGTCACTTTATATACACAGTAGATTTTTTATATATCAAGTTGTTGTTCAGTCCATGCATTTTCATTGTTTTTCTTATATTGAAAATACAAAAATATTAGGCATTTTTCATTGCTTGGAATTTTGATCTTTTGAGTCTCTCTCATTAGCTTAGTGCATGTAAAGAAATATTTCATTTTTACTTCAGAATTGTAGAGTTGAAATTGAAAATTTCATTTGTTTTAAGAAGCATATCATTCATTGAAAATTGAAGTTAGGACTTTGCATTGTATTCATATTTACTTTACTTGTTGAGTCATAACATCATGACTTTCAATACCATACCCTTTTGAGTAATCAGAGCCATTAAAATTAAAACTATAATTTAAAATTTATTATTCACGATTTTATTTTTTAGGTTGCACAAACTAGCTTAGGATTTAGTGCCTTGGAATAGGATTTTGCAAGTAAACTTCTCCAAGGCTATTAAATCAACATATGTGTCTGACAAATGGAGTGGAGAAATCCATTGTATAATTCGTAATATCAGGAGGCTCCTCTTACACCAGAGTTAATCACGAGGTCGCACGAGGTTGGTTGAAGGGATATCCCCTCGATAGCTTCTTAGTGTCAGAGATATTTATGGGGATCTATTTGTATCTGGGGATCTTTCTAGTTCCCTTACGTCTGTGAGAGGTAGTGATTTCAAGGTTTCAGGCTTTGCTACCCTGCCCATATGATGGACATGACTTACGATTTCTCGCTTTTGCATCTTTTATACATTGGTTTCTTAGTTGCTTGACTTATGTGCCACATATATTACTTGCAGGGGTCATTCTGTAGGTACCCTGGGTCAGATAAGGGTCGAAAAACACACAACCTTTATGGAGGATTACCTCTTTGGGGGGGTCTGACTGACTGGTTTTTAAGCCCATGAGGGCCCTTATAACTGATTTTTTTACCTCTGATATTTAGTAGGGAGTCTCAAGCCCCTCATGGGTGAGACATACCTTCTTTAGGAAGGGAGGACCATTTCAGACACTTTACCCCATTTTTGTGCATATTGGTCGTTTGATTTTTGGTGTGCTCTTTGATTACTAGTTGGCCCTAGGTTTTATTTTTTGTATCTTGAGTCTTAAATTCATCATGGAGTCGGACCAACCTCCATTTCAGTCTCGTCTCTTGTTATAGATACCACCATATTTAGATTATTTTCCTTCTAAAAGGTGTAGATTTATTAGACGTGGTACACACACCTTCACTGTTAAGACTTGTGATTCTACAAGGATGAGTACTGAACTGAGTCTTTAGAATATTGGGAGCCCTTTGAATCCCACACCTACTATAGTTAATGGCACCCCTTAGACTCCTACAATCACAATGGTTGTAGTGCCAAAGGCACGTATCATTATGACTTCCCTGTTGGAAGATTGATTGTTGTCAACCCTAGTCATGGGTTTTGGACCGCAAGATTGATAAAGGTATTTGGACATGAAGGAAAATACACATGCATATACAACACCCATGAATGGATAATATACATCATGCTATTTCCAGTGGTATGTGACATGTCACATGGATCCTCATGGTTGAGGAGAAATGAATTTTTGAAGATGACAAAGTGAATTGAAAAAGGAAGTACATGTAGGCCTTGAAAATAATTAAAGAAAAT
>CBVK0100745614.1:0-10903 GCA_900067695.1 Picea abies | reverse complement strand
AAGGTCAAGTAAAGAAGGTGCTTGGAAGGGTATAAATACACATTAATAACTTCTCTTTTTTATCATTCAATATTGTTATCTCTTAGAAAAACATTGGCAGTGAATTTCATAGGGAATATGAAGTGAAGAAGGGCGAAATTCCAAGGGAAGAGGAAGTCTTGTGATGATGGGTTCTAAGGTATGTTTTTTAAAGGTCATCTTACCATTTTCACTATAATTTTTTTTCTACATTGATTCAAATAGTGAAACTTGGAGGGTGTTGAGAAGACATATCAAGGTACTTGTGGTACAAATTTCAGCTTTTGGGTCTTTTTACTTTTGGAAATAAACTCTATGGAAGATAGGGTTTTTGACTAGTCCTGTAAGTAGTCCCAAACAAGTGTAGGGTAAAACAGTCATAACTTCTTCATAGAGGATCCAAATTCTATAAGACAAATTACATTAGAAAGAGTATAGTCTGTAGTATTTTGTATGTGAGTTTTAGAATTAGATATCAAATATTGAGCACGTGGCATGCTGTACAAGTTTGCTCTCCATAATAGGCCAAAATTCAGGAAGGTCTGGCATTTTCGTTATATCTCTCTTTCCAATGACGATTCAAGCAACGAAACTTGGAGGAATTTCAAAGAAGTTATCAAAGAATATTGGATACAAGTTTTAGACCTTGATTCATTATAGGTATGAAGTTATACTTGTTTAAATCTAGGGTTTGTGACTAATCCAAAAATCCCAAATAACTATTCGAGATAAAAGAGTTATATTTGAAGCTTTCTAGGTCCAAATTGAATTCCACTTGTTGCATCAGAAGGAGAATGGATCCTAATATTCGAGGTCCAATTTCAGAATAAAAAATGGAAAATTGAGCTTGCGGTGAATCTTACAAGTTTGCATATTTGAGATATAGTACTGAGCTACTTTATATGCAGATTTAGGAAGTGATGTTGGGGTTTATATGTGGATCCATGTGGACCTAGGATTTCTATGTGGACCCAGTTTGATGATGTTGATGTATAAGTTGTGGTGGATCTAGTTCTGATGATGTTTATGTATAAGTTGCGGTGGATCTAGTTTTGATGATGTTGATGTATCCATTATGGTGTATCCAGTTTTGATGATGATGATATATCAGTTGTGGCAGATCTAGTTTTGATGATGATGATGTATCGATTATGGTGTATCAAATTTTGATGATGATGATGTATCCGTTCTAGTGGATCTAGTTTTGATGATGGTGATATATCGGTATCAATGACAATAACAATGACATGTTGATTCTTTCATTTATATTTAAGGGTGGTATGGTGGTGCAAGGCAGGAGATCGAGGTCTCCTTCAGGTTGGTGCTTGAGAAACAAGGGAGGTTGGGTGGTGCACGAGAATATTTGTGTATTCAGATAGTAGGTTGGTGCTTGCAGGGGAGTTGCAACTTCCTTTGAGTTGGTGCTCATAAAACTAGGGGGTTGGAGCCTCCTTCCAGTTGGAGCTGGAGAATTTAGGGAGTTGTTGCTTCCTTCAGGTTGGAGCCTCCTTCCAGTTGGAGCTAGAGAATTTAGGGAGTTGTAGCTTCCTTAAGGTTGGAGCCTCTAAACACGGGGTTGGTGCTGGAGAATTTTGGAAGTTGGTGCTTCCAGTGAATGTAATCTTCAAGATATATATTAAAAAGCGTTCCGTGGTTTTCTCCCATTTGGGTTTCCACTTAAAATTCTTGTGTACTGTGTATATTTGGTTATATGTTTATGATATCTTGAATTCAATCATAAGTGATACATTTTTGATAAGTTAATGTTTACATGTTGTGATTAAAAATGGTGAAAAGTGCTCAATACTGATTCAACCCCCCCCTCTCAATATTGGTGAATATTCCAACAATTTTATACTTTAACACCTTTCTTTTGAAGTTCTTGTTTTGGTTTCTTTGATTCATCCTTTATTTTTTTTCTATATTCCTTGTGTTCAACATGAATGAGACCCATTTTTTCCACATACTCGTCACATTTGCAAAAGGTCACGTGCAAACTTTCAAAAACATTAAATCCTATGAGGCTCCTATGATACCACAGTTTTTTCCCATGCATGAGTTGTGCCTTCCATTTATTGAAGGGATACAAGCAACCTCTTGGTAATTTTTTACCAAATTATGGTCAAAGGATGACTTGATATTTGTCCATTAATAAGTTTTATCTCCTCCTTAAAATTGAATTTATGTTTATTGGTTTGTATATTATTAAAAAATCCATCTTTATTTCCACCAAAAATCAAGGATTTCCATTTGTTCTTGACTTATACACTTGATGTCTAGTCAAAACCCTCTAATTCCACTTTAATAAACTCCCAAGGATCATACCCAAATTGTAATATCCCAAATTTTACTACAAAATATTCATAGAGGGGTTTTCAAAAATTGTCCATACCATAACATATTTACAAAAGAAGGGATTAAAGTTTGTGTGGTCTAATAAATGTGAAGCAAGCTTTCAACTGTTGAAGCATCTTCTAACCGATGCACTAGTACTAAATATTGTTGATCCATCAAAGACTTCACAATGTGTACAAATGCATGTAAGGAAGGACTCGTTGGAGTTCTTCTGCAAGATAATCATGTGGTAAGTTATGAATCTAGGAAATTGAAGGAGCATGAAAGGGATTATGTTACCCATGACCTACAACTTGCAGCCATAATACATGCAATGAAGATGTGGTGACATTACTTGATGGGTATAATTTTTTATTTTATTTAATTTTTATTTTTATTTATTTTTCGACAGGTCACAGTGGATTAAAACATATTTTCAATCAACCTCACTTGAATTCCAGACAAGCTGGATGGTTAGCATTCATTAATTAGTATGATTTTGAAATCAGATACATAAAGGGAAAAAAGAACAAGGTAGCATTTGCACTCAATAGGAGTATGCATGCTATACATTTAGCAACTATTAGCACTTGTGAATATGATTTGAAGTCCAGGATAAATAAGCCTTGGGTAAGGATGAGTATTTTCGACAAGTAAAAGAAGGCTTACAACAAGAGCCACCAAAATAAAAATTCGATGGCTATCAAATCACTAAAGAAGGAATGATGATCTATAAGGATAAATTGTACATTTATGATATAGAGGAATTAAAGAGACTTAGCTTGGATGAAATGCACAAGAAACCTTACTCATGACATCCAGATTACCAGAAAACGATTACTGCAATAAGAAAACAATACTTTTGGATTGGAATGAAAATTAAACTTACTATCTATATTTAAAGATGCTTAGAATGTCAACAGGTTAAAGAAGAACATAAACATCCAACAAGATTGTTGCAACCATTACCCATTCTTGAATGGAAATGAGAAGTGACCAGCATGGACTTCATCATAAGTTTGCCAAAGATAGTGAAACAACATGATGCCATCATGGTTGCAGTTGACAAATTGAGAAATGATGCTCACTTCATCCCTATAAAGTCAACATTTAAAGAAGTCAATGTTGCAGAGATTTTCATCAAACAAATCTTCATATTGCATGGAATACCTACCACAATCATATCTGATAGAGATTTAAAGTTTACATTATGATTTTGGAAAGGACTATTCAAAGGCTTGGGTACATAGTTAAATTTCAACACTACCTATCATCCACAGTCAAATGGGTAGATAGAAAGGACAAACCAAATACCGAAATACATGCTTCACATGTATGCCATGAATAAACCAAGTAAATGGGAAGAATACTTGCATTTGGTAGAGTTTTCTTACAATGATGGTTACCAAACATCTTTAAAGACGAGTCCTTTTGAGGAACTTAATGATAGAAGGTGTAATATACATGTAATATGGGACAACCCACTAAATAGAATCACACTTGGACCATAAATGTTGAAAGACATGGAGAAAGAAGTCATCAAGATGAAACAAAACTTGAAGACAACCCAAGACAAACAAAAAAGTTACGCAAACAGAAACTGGACACACAAATAATTCAGAGTCGATGATCATGTGTATTTTAAAGTGAAATTGCAGAAGGGTCCATTGAAGCTGGGAACCTATGCCAAATTTGCACCCAAATATTGTGGAGCATTCAAAATTTTGGAAAGGATGGGACCAATAGCTTATAAACTTTCTTTGCTTGCAAATATTAAAATTCATAATGTTTTTCATGTATATTTGCTTAAAAAATATCTACATGATTCTAACCATGTTATTTATTGGAATGTTATCTAGGTGGAACTAGAGGGAGAGTTCCAATCAGATCCCATGTGAAAATTAGGCAGAAAAGTCACAATGCCCTGGAACCGAGCCATCACTCAGGTAAAAATGAAATGGAAGCACTCTAGTCTAAATGAGGCCACATAGGAGATGGAGGATGACATGAGAGACACATATCCATCCATGTTTTCACAATAGCCATTGTTGCAATAAAGAACATTGAGGTCAATGTTATTCCAAGGGGGAGGGGATGTCATATCCCAAATTTTACTCTTGGATTTATTTTAATTAAATGCTTAAATACTTTGCATGGATACTTTAGAACTCCACTACATTAACACCATACCATGGTGCTATGAATATTGTACATCTTTTTGTTTTGTCCTTAATAACGAATAAGACCAAGATCAACTAAGCTTGAGCGCCTATAAGGGCTATGATACTACAAGAGGGGTAAGGTGAGGGGGTCTAAGGGGGTTTATGCCTAAATCACCTACCTTATGATATCTTGAACCCTTACCCAATTTCAATTTTGAATTTCAAATCAAAAAGGAGTTAAGAGGACTGGAGGAAACAAATTCCTGAATCTAAGCCACAACTCCTAAAATTTAGCAAATTATCTTCCCTACATTCTTGGAACTAGGAAGAGAAGTTGAGTTTGAATTCTTTTACTATTATGCATGAGAAAAATTCGAATGGGGAGAAGGGAGATATTAAAAAAAGTAGTGGGAATGAGTTTGGGGAGGTTAGACATTGGAAAAGGGAGCCAAGCCCATGCTAATCCAACCAACCATGAATGGAAGCTTGCATCCTTGAAAAAAAGTCAAGAAACCACGAAGATCTTTGCTGAAACTCGAGATAATAGCCATGACCTTCTATGCACACACTAGATAGCATGAGAAGGAGTAGTTTATGAGGTTATGGACAACAGAGAAGGAGGTGCTCCTTGTGTTGTGTGGGGCAGGTATGTGGGTACCTTAGTGTTGCTATGTCATCAAGAAATCTGTAGAAGGAAACATTGGTTTGAGTCCGAATTTCAGAGTTAATTATCCCTGCTTTGCCTTGGTGGTATCATAGCCCGGTAGGGGGTGGTGTCTGCTATAGATTTGCCTATATTTGGGTGGAAATCACTCGCTCAGTTGGTTGTTGGTCTGTAATTTAGAACATATAAGTCTATTTCTACCTATGCATTTGGATTTCAAACTCGTTTGGAAAATAGAAATGTATCTGCTCTATTTTATAAAAGCACTGTTTTCAGAAAATATGAAGAAATGTCATATGTTAAATTCTATCAAAGTGTGTCTCTGGATTCAATAATTTTTGCAAATTACTATCTTATAGTCAAATGAGATAATTTTGGGCAATCTGTCTTTGTGGAGTGAAATATATTTTAGTTAAATTCAAAGACGAAATGATATCTTTACTGTTATCAGTGTCAAATTTTCGTTGGTAGCATCGTCAACATTTTGACCATTGCAATTTTATGAATAGACAAATTTTGACACAAGGATTGGGGTGTTCAACACCTTGGATTAGCCCTCATTTTTTTTTATATGCCATCCATGTAGCAAATACTTCGTTAACATTCTATAAACACCTTCTTGTGGATTGGTCACTATGATCCCGATGACTGTCAAGAGTTGATTTCCCACTTTATTGATTTCTAACTCTCACTACCATGTCCTGGTACAAGTTTGTCACATCTTTCTTCCAATACCTCTATTTCACGTTAACTTATACTAGGTTTTTGCTACTTGATAGGTTTGTAACGCTTAGGGAAAACTTTTAGAGTTCTTTAATTATTTGAATAGTTCCAGAATATCAAGAAATTCATTTTTTCCAATAGATTCCGTATACACAGTAAAGCACCCTTGAGTCGATCGATCAAGTTCAGGCGCTTGCCATACCATGATTTTAGGCTTTTGTTCGTGATAAATCACTCTAAAACATGCTCAATGTAGATAACAATGACCAATATTCTAAGCGCGACATATACCATCTCTCCAACTCTCTATGGCATTGAATCATGTCAAATTATATAAGACTCTTATGACCCTTAACTTTTTCAGAAGTTGGTTGGGATATTTCTTTCCTGAGGATTTTAATTAATGTTGAGCATAAATTGTTTTTCATGCAAATAAATAAGGGAAGTTTGTTAGATTAGCAAGGAATCAACATGCATTTGAAACCATGTAAAGGGTTTATTTTATCCAGGTTTGAACTCATTATTAATAGACCCTTTTTCTTCATCAGTTCAAGACGGGTGGATGGTGCCTTAAATGTTCTTAAATTTATAAAGATTTGAATGGTAAATGGATGTCTTGAAATTGATTAAATTCCATAATCACAACCACTAATATGTTGATATGTTTTACAAACTAGGTGAGAAAAATTTGAATGGTCGAATTGATAAGAGTTTTTTTTTTTTTTTTTTGAAGTTTCATGGTATACATTTAACTTGCTAGGAAAAATTTTGAGGTTTTTTGCTTGTTCACTGTTGAAGAAATTTTGAGGTTGATTTCTTTCATGGAAATACATTAAGCGATATTTATTGACTCCATTACTTATGCCATAGGTTGTAAATCCAGGTTGTCTTGCTCAGATTTCATATATATTTTGAGTTGTCCAATGAATTTGATGCATACACCGGTGATATTATTTCTCCCTCTTTTTTAAATGAGATGACATATGAGTGACAATTCACATTGCTAGTTGTCAAATTAGTTGAAGGTTTTGTGTGTTATCTGGGAAACAGTTGTCAAATTAGTTGAAGGTTTTGTGTGTTATCTGGGAAACACATTACTAATAAAGAGCACTAAACTAAATCTAACATGATTTCTTCACATATTATGAACTTGATCCGGTAACTAAATCAATGACATGCAAGTTTAATGTCTCAAGCTATTGTTTGAATAACTTTATTGGTTGACTTATCTCCTAATAAGGCTTTGACAACACATTTGCAATAATTCCAGTTTATTATAGGCATTATAAGTTCACATCCATGGATTTAATCTTACATATGGTTCAACATTTAAAATGTATTCACAAAACCTTGACATAATGGTTCATATTCCAAAGAAGTAGGCTTGATTGAAATAACAAATTTTCCCTAATATGGAGGCAACATTCAATGGGTTATAGTTCAAAGTTTTCAATTAGAAACTAATTCACAATCATATGGATAAAATTAACATGGTTTTTTCATCGATAAATTCTTTGGATTTGCAATTATTTATGATTTTGGAATATTTTGGCACTACTACATTTTGGATCAACACTCATTAATATTTGAATTTGGTCTATAGTTATGAAATAAATAAACAACATCTTAATGATCTATTTTCTAAGTATAAGAACAACACTTTGAAATTTGCATCTTGAGTGATTAATTTTCTATTATGGTTTCACACACTACTTAATAAATTGAGTAATCACATAAATAATCTACACATGTAAAGTCACTCAACTTTTCTCATAGTGATTCTGTGCCAAAATTTGAATTTCCACTCATGATTGAAGTACATGTTGCAAATATTTGAGAGCCTTGATTGAAGTCCTCTCTATTCTTTTTGCTATGTTATTAACTATCTTCTGGTTGTCCTCGTTATTAATTCATTTGATAATATGATAGATGTTTTTGCTATAGTCTCACCACAAAACAAAGTCATAAATGAATCTAGGATTTTAACATCATTCAATGATCCAAAATCCACACAAATTTTGTGTTGATCTAGATTTTTTTTGTAGACTGCAAGACTATTGGACTTATCCACTCCAATTTAATACCTTAATAGATTAAGCTAGCAACTAACATTTTAACCAAAATTGGTATGGCTATTATTGTGTAATATTGGGTGATCTTTCACTTGTATAAAGCCAATAATAATTCTATATTCCTCTTTCCCATTATAGCCATAACCCCCTTCGTGTTTTGAAAGTATTTAGTCAGGAAATAACACATTAAAATGGAATAATTATTAAAACTGTCTAATCTTTGCCAGTTAATCCTTTGTCCAGTAATTAGTGAGGTGGAAAGTAATTTCTTTATCAGTCAAGCCTGTTTCCATTGATTTGTTAGTTATTGTTAAGACCTAGACAAAGCCCCATTTTATGTGTAAAACCCCTTATTAAGCTCCAGATATTGAATTATTACATTTATAGTATTATAATTGTATGTCGGCTAGAACCCTTCTTAGTACCCTTTCATTATAATTATACCCTTTGTCTCCTATACATATACCAAGGAGACCTAGTCTTAGGATCCTCTTACCACATCTCATATTGTATTTTGAATTTGATATATTATAAAACGAGGTTTCCCCCTTGAAGTAGACTGCAATTCATTGAATTTTTATCATTTTTAATGTGTTGGATCATAACATTTGGTATTAGAGCATTGATCCTAGGGTTTTTTCTTCTCCAAGAAAGTCATATCTACATTTTCGCTATAATTTTTTCTGGGATGATTCAAACAACGAAAATTAGACTTTTTAAGGTGTTGGATCATAACATTTGGTATTAGAGCATTGATCCTAGGGTTTTTTCTTCTCCAAGAAAGTCATCTCAACATTTTCGCTATAACATTTTATGGGATGATTCAGACAACGAAACTTAGACGTTATTTATAAGACATATCCGAGTATCTATGGTGAAAATTTCAGCTTCTGGGTCATTATAATTTTAGAGATATACCCCGTGGAAGATAGGGTTTTTGACTAGTCCTATAACAAGTCTCAAACATGTGTTGCAGGTAAAACAATCACATATTCTTCAAAGTGGTTCCAAATTTAGTGAGACTAATTGCATTTGAGAGAGGACAAGCCATAATTTTCTGGTACAATTTTTAGAATATGGTATCAAATATTGGATACGTTGCATTTTGTACAAGTTCGCTCTCTAGGAAAGGCCAAAATTCAACAAGGTATGAGAAAGTTACCATAACTTTAATTTGGCACACCCAATTTTGGTCAGACCTATGGAATTACAGAGAAGACATATCATACATGCCAAAATTTTAGACATAGAAGGGATAAAACTTTAGAAATACATCAGAAGGAAGGTTGACCAAAAGGATAGACTCCAAATCATAGTCTCAAAGGTACATAACTTACAATTGGCATAAATTTTGATTGGAAGATTTTTTTTTGGTGATTAAAAATTTGTGATAAAGAGAAAATAGAAGACTATTATTATTTTTATTCCACATGGCTCCAAAAAAGGTTTCGGCACCAATTAAACCTCCATAAACCTCACATTGGACGTCGGAATAAAATGAAATTATCAAAAACAAGGTATCCCAATTAAAGAACCAAGTTGATGAAATGAATGGTAGTATGTTGAAATCCCAATTAAAGAACCAAGTTGATGAAATGAATGGTAGTATGTTGAAACGAGTGGATTTATCATATTCTCAAGGATCCCTAAAAAGGGAAATGGAAAAAATGATGGGAGAGAAGATGAATGAAAATCATGAACACATGGAAAAGAAGATGGAAGAGAAGATGAATGAAAATCAGGAACACATGGAAAAGAAGATGGATGACATGAAAACAAAGATGGATGAAATGGAAAATAAGATGGATGAAAATAAAGTAGGAATACAAAAAATCCATGAAGGAATTGAAATATTCCTTTTCTTCCATGATCTTCTAGGCTCTAGATGATAGACCCCCTAAAGGAGATATCAAAATTCAAGGAACTCATGAAAATAAGGGTAGTATTTAGGTTGAACAACCTGCCTACAATAAGCAATTTTCTAGTGGATTTAACTCTAATAGTGGAGTTAATTATGGCGAGGATTGCAAATTCAACCTTCCCAAGATTAAATTAAATAACTTTGATGTAATAGAGGTCTTTACCCAGATGAACCAAATAGAGCAATATTTTGAACTGCATAATATTATGAATGATAAGAAAAGGATTCACATAGCAACCTTGAAATTTGGGATAAAACCATATCAATGGTATCAATGAGTAGTTAAAAAGAAGCCCCCTCTTTATCATTATACTTGGATTTTATTTACAAGAGACTTAGAAGTACAATATGGTAAAGTGTGGGAATAGGACTACTTTAGTCAATTGACAAGGATCAAGCACTTAAGTGATATTGAAGATTATAATTTAGAATTTCAGGTCTTGGCCACAAGGATGGATGGCATAAGTGATGAAAATTTGTTGGAAACTTACATGGGTGGATTAAAACAAGACATTAAACATGAAATTTTCTTAAGTCATCCTACAAACATTATGGAATCTATGTAAATTGCTCGTCATATTCAAGCCAACAATAAGGCTACACACAAGTCTACCACTAGAGCATACACATGAAACATAGATCATTTTGGGGTTCATTAGACAAGCATACCTTAACCGGAAAGGTTGAAAACTCAACAAATGGATGAAAGAAGAGAAAAAGGACTACGTTTCAATTATGACAACAAGTACAGTAAGGGGCATAAATGCAGTGAGAATAAATTATTCTACTTAGACTATGAAGAGGAAGAAGATCAGGAAATGGAGCCCCCACAAGCTCTAGATCTAGAAGAAACTACTCCAACACTATCTTGTCATGCATTGGCCGACATCAATACACCACAAACCCTCAACATACAAGGATACATAAAGAAGAAAAATGTAAGAATATTGATTGATCCTAGTAGTACCCATAATTTCATCAATTACAAATTAGCAAAAGATCTCAATTG
>CBVK0100745613.1:0-10903 GCA_900067695.1 Picea abies | reverse complement strand
TCCTCTTCGTGAACCCCTTTCACATTCTTAAGATCTTCCCACCAAATGGAATCCTTTCCGTTCAGATTGAAGGTGGCTACTCGGGCCTTCAAATTTTCTAAAAAATCATCGACTCTGAAATATTTCTTTAGTCCAAGAAGCCAGGCCTCTGCTTCCTCTCCCTTCTTTATCTCACCATCGAAGGAGGTTGGTTTGGCCTTTTTGAATTCCTCAAATTTATGAACCTTGGAAGTCTTTTTCTTCTTCTATTTTGTTCGAGAATAGGAACTGGTTCTGCTGCTGGAAGAGTCTTTTGAATCGCCAGCTTCCTTCTCAGAGGAATCACTCGGCACTAGTCCCTTACCTCCGAGGTGGACCTTTTTCGAGGTGCTCCTCTCAATGTGGCCACTGATATGACCATGTTTCTGAGTTTCAGGTTCATGCTGCATTTGTCTTTGCATATCGGATAAACTCTGTAGTAAAACTACGTTAATTTATGTCTTCTTTTCTTGTTCTTTAATCATCCTTTCATTGTCGGCCTTGCAGCTTTGAAACTTGACCATGAGACTCCTCACAGTCTCAGTTAGATCTGGAGGGGTCCCTATTGCCCTTCTTTCGTCAGACTCTTCATCTCTATTGTGGGAGCCCTCTCCCACCTCTTGATGAGTGACCATTCTCTGCGTCTGTAAATTCCTGCGGCTGATCGCCTGCTTGGGTGAAAAGGACAAACGTCGGTTGTTAGTCAATAGTTAGATACATTTTTATAACCCGCGCAAAAATTCATAACTCTTTTCACATGCATACACAGTCGGGTTCTTATTTTCAAACTTTGATCCTTTGAATATAAAAGGGTTTAACATAGAGGGTTACTCCTCTTAGGAGTGTTCCAAATGGAGCTTCTGTGCAACTCGTTCATGAGCCCAAGCAGTGCGAGTTCTGTAACCATGCTCTCATATCAATTTGTCACATACCCACTACGGCATAATAAAACTTTTCGCCCCTTTTATTATTTTCTCCGAAGAATAGAATTCCCCGAGTCCCTACGGGATCTGATACAGACCCTGCCATCCCTTAACAGCACTCATCTGATCGATGGTTATGGCCACAGGCCTAACCAGTATGGCATCCTTTCTCTCTTCACAACTCGGCACTACCAAAGAGTCGATTTTTTCGACTCTGATAAACCCTGAAAGGAGATAGTTGACTTCCCTTTAACACTTTTCACTACTCTCAGCCTCGCAAGTTGAAGCGTCAAGCTCTCATGCTCTTCTTCTCCGAAGTCCCGAGATGCAAAAGTCAGCGATGGTTTGACTTCCTTTCTTGCACTTCTCGCAACTCGCAACCTCACAAGTTGGGGTGTCGAGCCTTCGTGCTCCTATCTCGCGAACCTCCAAGACGTGAAAGTCAGCGATGGTTTGACTTCCTTTTCGCACTTCTCGTAACTCGCAACATCACAAGTTGGGGCATTGAGCCTTCTTACTCCTATATTGCGAACCTCCGAGATGCGAGATCCCGAACTCGGACCTCTTCTGGACTGCACCAACCCTAACTGCCTTGCAACTCTGCAAGATCAAACGGTTATCAGCTATTCACCATTTCTATCTCGAAGTGTCTCTACCGTCCATTTCTTCTTTCTTCTGCATGCGTCTGGACGTACATTTTTGATGACCTAGATCTATTTCTCTCCAGCTAATCTAATGGCGGTTGTACCTCTTCCTTGAGCATGCACTTCTCTTTCTTCTCCTTGGAATATTTCTTAAGTATCAAAGGTCTTGGCCTTTTCTTCTCCTCTGCGACCTTCACAGCTATGGCTCCATGAAAAAAATGACACTATCCCTCCCGGGCTTCTCTACTCTGAATCTGTGAAAGATTTCCTCGACCTCTATGAATTCCTACAGGGTCTGTGCATCTGACCAGGTGCTATTTGTCCTGAGCTTCTTCAACTATGAGGGACTTGGGATCTCTGTGCTCTTTCTCCTAGGTTTGACTCTTAAAAGAGTCTTCAACACATCTATTTCTCTCCTTCATCAAGTCTAGGACTTGAGTGGGTCTCGGTATCTACTTGCTTTATAGGGAGCCTGTGCATAAATGCACTACCTCTCCTGAGCTATGCCTTGGCCAGTATGGGTGCTTCTCATAAGACCACAGTCTTATTCCCTACGCAACCATCTCAGGATTTCAAGAGGATCGTTCCTCCTCTTGCAGGGTTACTAAGGCCTTGTGCCTTCACATCCTCTTTTCAGGTTCTTGATGGGATTTTCAAGGAGGGTATCTCTATGGGGAGGTTTACCCAGGGTACTATCTGAGGCAGATAAGGGTATCTCTCTCTCGAGAACCAGACGTGAAGTCTGAATTAGATTAGTATGCATATAAATAGTGATTTATGAAAACATAATCCATACGTAGTCTTTCCATTATAAGCATGCAACTACCAGTACTGATCAAAACACTATACAAACATTCTTGCACTGAAATCATTCACAATTTCACAACTTATGAGCATAAATGTCATAATATATATATATTTCAAGATGCCAGAGACAAAACACTTATCAGAAAAACACCAAAGGTGATGCAACTGCTGAGAGGGGTGCTCGTTTCCACCCAACCATAGGCTCAACGACTCCCAATGGATTTACCACTAGCCACCCTTGAGCTGATACCACGACACTGCGAGACTACATCTCTGTCTTCCAGTGACTGAGAATGAAGGTTACTCTCCTTCTTCTCTGTTATCACTCACTCTACATATTTTTCCATAGTTCTTCCTCCCTCGCGTCTGCCCGTGATCGCACACTCCTCCTGCCTTTTTCCTTTCTGGTGAGGTTGCGTGTGGCACGATCTCCCTCGTGGTGGTCAGGTTTCAGGACCCCATGGATGGGTAGTTTTACCCCCATCCCTCATTACGCATGAGGAGCCATCCACCTACCAACCTGCGAGTAATTAATTTCAAGCCAGCGAGCCGCTCTTGGTTCTCTGGGCCGGTGAAGACCAAATACGGTATTGGTTTTCGGTGGAAGTTAACGCCACCATTCCAGGTGCCTTCCACCACCTTTATTCAGCCATCGTGTTCTCTTTTTCAACATATTCCCCTCTCAGTAGTCCTGCAATATATATTCATAATATTATTCACATTCATCGACCTCTTTTTTCTCAAGGTCTATTTACATCACACATTCACATTTTTTAGTTTGCCACAATACTTGGCCAGTATAGTTATTTTTATAGACTGGGGGAAACAGGGTGTTACATCGGGCTTCACTCCATATTTTATGCTCTTTTGTTCATTTTGACCCAATAACAGTCACTGTGTCTTCCATGCGGTTCACATTCTCCCTTTTCTTCCTTGATCTTCGCATGCCTCCATAACCAAGGGCCAATAGGCCCCCAACACTCACCTGTGACTCATCCAGAGGCACTTCATATCTGAGCAGCATGTTTTACTTTGAATCTAGAATATGCAGTGCAACCTCTGCGTTATGCTCTTTGCCTCCTCTCCATCCCTTGTGTAGACTATCTTTTCTGTGTCTGGTACCTAGTTTCAACTGCACCTGGTACCTAGACCCTTTTCTTCTTGCTTTCACTGAGAGTTGTGAGGCAGTTGGTTGTCATAGTACAACTTCAGTTGGCTCCCATTCACTAATCCTTCCTTCCATTCTCCGTTCAAAGTCTTCAATTGTGCAACTCCTCCCTCTGTAACATAAGCGATCTCATATGTCCCTAGCCAATGTGTTCTGAACTTTCCAGGATGTTTTATGAACTCGTTGTCATATACCAATACTAGATCACCTTGATTGAATGCCTTCTTCTTGATGTGCCTATCATGATAGGCCTTCTCTCTTTCCTTATGAACCTGCTGATGGAATCCTGCAATGAATATATCTTCTTCCAACTCAACCAACTATGCAAGCCTCTCTTGAACAGCGTCGGGATCATCCATATTTGTAAAGGCAACAATTCTCAGGTTTGGTACCAAATATTCCATTGGAACAACAACTTCAAGACCATATACCAACTTGAAGGGGGTATGCATTGTTAGCTTGTTGCAAGTGGTTCTATAGGCCCATAGCATTATTGGTACTCTTAAATCCCAATCATCTATGTTCACACAACAAATCTTGGTTAGTGTTGTCTCCAAGATCTTATTGAATGCTTCAACTGTCCCATTTGCTTGAGGATGTTACAGTGTGCTCTTATAATGGTGGACTGTAAATTATTATGTCAAGGATTCAACTGTCTTATTGATGAAATGTGTTCCTTGATCACTCATAAGGATCTTTGGGCATCCAAACCTAGTTATGATGTCATCAAATATGAAGCGCACAGTTGTAGTTACACTACAGTCCTTGACTGCTCTTGCTTTGGCCCATCTAGTCAAGTATTATGTTGTTGTAATTATGTACCTTGCTCCTGTATGCTTTCCTGGTGGATTTATAGGTCCAACAAAGTCAATGGCCCATTTCTCAAATTCTTGTAGGGTCAGTTGCAGTGCTAATGGCATTTGATCTCTTCTGGATGGTTTCCAAACCCTCTGGCATACATTGCAGTCTCTGGAATAGTCTTTAGCATCTCTGTGTAAAGTAGGCCACCAAAGGCCAGCTCTAAGGACCTTCTGCACAATTTATTTCCCTGCATAATGTCCTCCTGCGATGCCTTCATGAGATTCTACAAGGATCAACAGTCGTTTTTCCTCCATAACACACCTTCTCAATATCTCATCAGGTCCCATCTTGTATAGATGTCCGACGATAAGTGAGAAATCTGTAGTGCACACCCCTAGCTTTTTCTTCTAAGGAATTGTGTACTCACTAGGTGCCATTCTTGTTGATAGGAATTGGAATATCTCTATGAAGTGGTCATCGATCTTTCTAATGGATAGTAGCTCTGCATACGACAGTGCATCCTCTAAACTAGTTGGCTCTTCTCCATGTTCCAACCTTGATAAGTGGTCAGGACCTTTGTTCATTCTGTCTGGCTTTACTATGATCTCAAAATAATATTCTTGAAATAGCAGCAGCCATCTTCATATCCTTCCCCCAAAAACTAGCTTGTTGACTAGGTACTTCAGCATGGAGTGATTAGTAAACATTTTAAAGTGTCCTCCCAACAAGTAGTGGCGAAATTTCTGCAGTGCATACACCATGGCTAATCCCTCTCTTTCAGTAGTGGTATAATTAATCTTAGCTGTATATAGCTTCCTGCTAGTGAAGGCTAATGGGTGGTCAATGTCTCTTATTCTTGGTTGTGCTAACATAGCTCCAAATGCAATGGATGATGCATCTACATGCACATGAAGCTCCTTGGCCCAATCTGGGAAAACTAGAATGAGCGCAATAACCATCTTCTGTTTCAGTGTGTCAAAGCTCTGTTGGCATTCTTTTGTCCAACTAAACTCACAATCCTTATTCAACAACTTCTCCATGGGTGTTGTAATCTGAGCATATCCCTTAATGAACTTTATGTAGTAGTCTGTGTGTCCCAATGTAGTGCGCATCTGTTTGACTGACGTAGGAGGGGGTATATCAACTATAATGGAAATATTGGATGGATCTACCAGCAATCCTTGCTTGCATACAAGATGACCTAACAAACATGCCAAATGGTGGAAAGAAAATACATTTCTTTAGGTTCAAACAAATTTGACACTGCCTTTATTTATCCAACATGAGCCTTAGACATTCAATGTGATTTTTCAATAAGCTAAAAATAGTCCAATCATCAAAGTATGCTTCTAAAGAATTATGTAGAAATTCCTTGAATGCTTCAACCACCACCCTGAAAAATATGGCTGGGGCATTCTTCAATCCGAATGGCATCACTGTATATTGGTAGGATCCCCATTCTGTTGCAAACTTGGTCTTATGGCGGTCTTCCTTGGCAATCCGGATCTGATGGTATCCTGAAAATCCATCTGTAAAAGAATATACTTCCTGGCCTCCCACATTATCTAATACTTCATCAGTGAATGGTGTAGGGAAGGGGTCATGCAAAAAAGCATCATTCAGCTTCCTAAGGTCTACGCATATCCTGATTTCTCCTGTTTTCTTGTCTTGCACCACCATAGGGCTTATCCACTCTAACTCTTCGACAGGTTCTATAATTACTGCTTCCAGCATTCTGTCAAGCTCAATCTTTACTTTCTCCTTATATTTGGGGTTTAGTTTGTAAGGTCTCTGTTTGACTGGTCTAGCATCTGGCTTCAAAGGGATCCTCATCTCTCCCATAGGCCCTTTAATTCCCTTCATATCAGTGAACTTGGTTGGAAACAAGTCCTGATATTCATGCAGTAACTTTGTAATTTTATCAATGGTAGCAGCATCCCAATAATCTCCAACTTTGGTGTCTACTCTGTTCCAATATTGACTTTATTGATCTTGATCGGCTGTCCAATGAATGGTAGCTCAACTCCTGGTCCTTGGACATCTCTCTGGCCTTTTGTTTTTGCGATGTTCACCTTCCTCGGATCATCGTCTTCATCGGCGTTGATGTTGTAACAGCCTTGTAGTTTCTGGAGAGGCGCAATCCATTCATCCTCTTCCTGTTCTAAGGGAAGGCTAGATACCTCCTTGAATACTTTCTATCTCACAACCTGCAGTGCTTGATCTACTGAAGGATATTGACTTTCAAATAAGAAAGTGGTTACAAAATTTTGAGTCATACCTTTCCAATCTGTAGTGATGAGGCGCAGTTCTTCTCTAAGGTACTAGTTGATAGGTGTCGTGTCTAGCGTGTTGATGAATCTGTGTACCCATTGTTCTTGAGGAATGCTACTCCAGGCTTCCTCATAGCTTCGCACATGGTCCTTTGGGCAGCTTCAACCTATTTAGCGAACTTCACAGCCTTCTACTTGTGCTGAGAATCACGCTGTCATCAGAGTACGACATTGTACCCAATCTGTAATATTACTTTTGTGTGTCCCCCACCATATTTATGGTGTGGCTTTCAAGGCCTCATCCATTTCCAACAACCTCTATTGTGTTGGTACGCTTGCTTCAAATTTTGATAGGCAGGCTTCTAACGGATTCAGACCATCAAATGTGGGTAATTTACTTACTGTTGTGTCGATCCAGTGAACTTCTCTAGTTAATCTAGCACATCTCCTTGTAGATACTTCATACATCTAGTTCTTCCAGTTCTCCAGTGTTTCTTCTGAGTCTGATGAGAACACTCTATCACTTCACCAACTTAGATTCCCATCGGCTGTAGGATTAATGTAATCCTGATGTCTGGTTGTTAGTTTATATATGTTTTCTAGTGCATATGTGTAGTATTCTTCTCTAATAGGTTTTGTGTACTGCTGAACTTCATTTGGATCTAAAGGTGCGATGACCCTAAGGCCCTCTCCTTCAAAATTCATACGTATTTTATTTAGGTCAGCAATAGTAGATTTATTAAAGGCCCAATCAATTCCTAACATCGTAGGGTAAGGGAAACTGTCATCAAATATTCCAATTACCTCAAAATCTGCAAATGTTCTTACTCCGTCAATGTCCACAGGGACATGCTCCAATCGTCCAAATGGGATGACAACTTGCCAGTTAGCCATTCTAAGCCTGATAGCGGAATATATCAATTTTGGTTTTCCCATCAGTGCCCAGGTTTTCTTCGTCATGACATTGACCTCTGACCCTAAGTCAAGGACTACATAGTCTATCTCATACTCTCCTATTTGAGCATTCAAATGTAATTCCTTATGTGTCCTTCTCTTCTTACCGATTTGGTGTACTTCTCTGTTTAGTAAGGGATCTATCTTTCCTAGCTCATATTGTCTGATTAAATTTTGTAATTCTTGTAAAGCGCTTTCGTCCTGAACCAACTTAATACAAGTGTATCAAAATTCCATGAGCTTGCTTACCTCTTTTCCTTCTTTTGGTGAAGCAGAGTGATCAAATGCCAGAGGAATTCCATATTCTCTCACTTCTGGTCTTGTCTTTGATGCAAAGCCTTAGCTTCCTTTGAATTCTTTCCTGGCTTCCTCAAACATCTGTCTTTCTTTCCTTGCATCAAACATTTGTGTCTTCTCTATAACTTTCCTGATCCTTGAGTCTTCTGTAATCTTCCCTTGGGTTATTCTGTCATCTCCTGTGACAACGCCTCCTCTTGTTATAACAGTGACTCTAGGGTATTCTCCGCGAGGTTCAACATAGATCAATTACACTTGCAGGTTCTACTGAGGTCCTCTTCTTTCTTGAAGCTTAGCTAGCAACACAAGATAATCTTCTATAAGATGGTCAAATGAGCTGCAGTAGTTGCAAGTGGTACAAGGGTTCTGACAATCCCTTGCAAGGTGTCATGGTTGTGCGAAGTTATAACAAATGATCTGTCCTCGGCCTCGACTTATTCCTCCTCCTCATCCTCTTCCTTTGAATCCACCGCGAGGATTGAAGTTTCCTCAACCAAGAGAGTTATATTGTGTAGTGTTTCCTTCTTGTTGTACTTTGCCTTGAATATTATATATGTCTCTTGACCTTTCATGCATGAGATCATAAGACCTACAATCCCTATCATCATGTCCTACTGACTTATAGAATGCAAAATATAAATTTGTAGGTGTCTGAACATACTTTTTCATATAATAGCACTCACCATTACAATGTTTGTTTCTGCATACCTCACACTAGGGTAAGGTGACTTGTTTCAAGGGGCTTGGAGGTCCATAAGCTACATATTCATTGAATAGAGGGCAGTGTTCCTTATCATGGCCTTTTGATCTTCATTTTACACACTAGATTTGTTCTCTTTTATCTTTTCCCTTGTCTTTGTTCATATCTTCGACCTGTAGAGACAAACTAGTTAGCTAACTCAAGATCTGGCTCATACTTGAGCTGGATTCTCCCATAGGGGTTGACTCTAGCTTTATGGAAATCTCCAATGCCTCAACCTGCGAAGCAATATTTTGTTGCATCATGGGAACTCTGATGTGTGGTAGAAGGGAAACAATGAACCATTCCTTGTTCTTCTCATCTGGGATCTAAAAAGTCAATCGACCTGTTAAGGTCTTGAATCTCTGATCGAACTCCCAAACAGGTTCAACCACCTTCTGCTTGATCTCTTTCATCTCTGTGATACATTGGGATTCTGACTTAGGTTTCTTGAATTCTGCAATCAACACGTTCTTAATATGATTCAATGGCTTAGGCTATGAAAGTCCTTGGACAAGTTTCATGTACCAACTCAGTTCACGATCTCTAAGAGTTGTACTGAACTGAGTTATTTTGACGGCTTCATCTGTGACATTCTTAATGTTCCATACGACTTCACATAGAAACCAATTCTTATCAGGATCTTTAGATCCATCTCCCCTAAAGTTAGGGAGTCACATCTCATATTCCATAGATCTTCCTAGGGTTCCTCACTGAATATGTGGTGGACTACTATTGACAGTGCTCTGGATGCTCTGGTGACTGGGATTACTCTGGTTGCTTAATACTACTAAATCAATAGGAGGGATAACAGTACTTAATTCGATGGTATGTGTAGTTTCTAAGGTTTCAGGTTCTCATGTGAAGCTCTTCAGCTTTTCCTTCCTCCGCCCTAGCAGGTTTTGAATGTTCTTCGTCTATCTTTTTTTCTTCTTATCCACTGTAGAAACCTTCCTCCCTGCAGTTCTTCTTAAACAGGTTCACAAGATGTACTTCTCTGAATACTCTCCCACTGCGCGTATGTCCAGCTTCTATGTCATTGTCACTGTCTGATTTTTTGAACATTAGCCTTTCTTGATCTGACCAATCTATTGTGTCTTCAAGATGTTATTTTCATGCAATAACATCTTAAATCTTAGCTTTAGAAAATGCAAAAATTTCTCTCTGGGTCCCTTAAAGAAATATCTCTCGACTTGGCTATACAATTCTACTCTATCAACAAAGAACTCTATGATGTACCCTCCAATGGTACTATCAAACCAGTGATCTACTGCTCGTGATATGGAATTATCAACTCTCTTGACCTTCTTGATCAACTCTGACGTCCAAACCACAGGAGGTCTAGATTGGATCTCGAACTCGGTATTTGCTAATCTAGCTAGCCACTCATATAGCTCCTGATGGATCCCTCCAAAGAATATCTCGTGTATATTGGTGAAGATATATCGTTCTAGCCAATCCTCAGTGCTAAGATTAGGGTTCTTATTCTAGGCTTCAGCAAAGTCCTTCTCTTGATCCTCTATCCACTTTTGAATCTCTGTCTTCGATGGAAACCACCTTAATATTCCCTCAAAAATATTCTTGTCTCAGTAATAGAACCATTTGTTAGCACAGGGTTTAGCTCCAAGAGTGCACCAACAATTCCTAACTACTGGCCCTTTCGGCAGCACCTACGAAGCAGATGCAGTCTCACCCGAAGAAGTTATGAGGGGGGTGTAGGACAGAGATGTCTACAACCAAAGGGGATATCAAGTGAATCTAACACAAGAACAACACAAAATTCATATATCACTTATCAACTTAGATCTATTCGTCACATCGACTTATCAGATCTAAAGTAGTAATGCAATCATAGTATATCAATGATAGACACAAAGTACCAATCACACACAACACAAAATATACGTGGTTCACACTCTCTCTAGGGCTATGTCCACAAAACTGTGCTATAATATATTAAGGAAAAGCATACAGTTCTTATCTGGACTCTCAGATAGCAAATATCCTCTCTTCTCCTCTCTTTCTCTCCCCTCCCTGCACACCCAGCTGCAAGGTTGATCTTCGCACCTAGCTGAATATCTTACAATCCATAAGGCTCTTGTACTCAACACTTCTCTCTCACACAATACTCTTCTCTCAACCAACTCAATACCAACAACAATAATAACAATATTATTGTACCAACCCAAAGTACCAACCCAAAGTACCAACCCAAACTAGGCCCTCATGACCTCTATTTATACATTACAATAGCTCATCGATAGCCTTAGGCCGAAACCTAG
>CBVK0100745612.1:0-10903 GCA_900067695.1 Picea abies | reverse complement strand
TGTTTAGGCAGTTTCTTTAAGATCTGAAAACTGGTTATTATATAGATCTGATGTTGCATTTAAAGAGTTGTTCTTTACTATCTATGATCTGAACTATTTTCTTATGAGTTCTGAGTTGTTTCTCTCAGCTGACATTGACTGTTATAGATCTATCTTTCTATATGCTGTTATCTCTGTTTAAGTTCCAGATTTGAGTTGATTTAGCATTGAATTTAAAAAGTGACTACTGTTTTCCTTTTTTACTCTAAATTTAACAACCTCCTTCGGAACCAAATTCAACTGCCCCTCCTCATCCAATGGGGGAAGCTCCTCTGATGTGCTGATGAATTGTCCCACCACCTTCTTGAGGCAAGATACATGGAACACATTATGAATCTTGCTCCCCTCTGGAAGCTCTAGCTCATAAGCTACCTCGCCTACCCGACGCATGATCCCGTAAGGTCCATAAAATCTGGGCTTGAGCTTCTCGGCCCCACTCTTCTTTAGAGATGATTGTCTGTAAGGTTGGAGTCTCAAGAAAACTAAATCCCCAACCTCAAAGCTGCGCTCTATCCTGTGCCTATCCGCACTCATCTTCTGCCAATTCTGTGTTGTCTGCAGGTTCTCTTTTAGTAATTTGAGAATCTCCTGACTCTCTGTGATCCAATCCTTGGCCTTGGGAGTTCTGCTCTCCCCGAGAACCAAGTCTATCAAAGTGGGAGCATCATACCCGTACAATGCTCGGAAGGGTGTCATACCAATGGACATGTGGAAAGTGGTGTTGTAACAATGTTGTACTAAATGTAGCCCCCTGACCCATGTTCTCTGCTGTCCACCCACATAGTTCCTCAAATACCCTTCAACCCACTTGTTGACGATCTCGGTCTTCCCTTCTGTTTGAGGGTGATAGCTGGTGCTGGGTGTCAACTCTGTCCCCACCAATCTAAACAACTCCCTCCAGAATGTCCCAATAAACCGACTGTCCCTGTCACTGATGATGTTCCCCGGCAACCCATGAAGTCTGAAGACCTTTCTGAAGAATAACTCGGCTACCTGAACTGTGTTGTACTCTGTTAGTATGGCATAGAAGTGAGCAAACTTGGTCAATATGTCGACCACTACATAGATGCAGTCCTTACCCTGGACCTTGGGTAGGCCTGTGATGAAGTCCAGCGATATGCTCTGCCATTTCTGCTCTGTAATGGGAAGTGGCTAAAGCAGCCTTGCTGGAAGTGTATGATATGACTTGTTCTGCTGACAAGTTACACACTCACTGATGTACCGCATAACGTCCTGTTTGAGGCCCTTCCATGAGAACCTCTCCCTGATCTACATGTAGGTTTTGAAAAACCCCTGATGGCCTGCTAGTGGTGAATCATGAACTGCTGTGAGGATCTTCTTCTTGAGCCCTTAATCTAGTACTAAGTAGACTCTGTCCTTGTAGAATATGACATCATCAATGACCCTGTACATATCATCCTGACTCTTTCCATCCGGAACCTCACAAGCGAACTTGTTCTTGGAATATTCCACTAACAAGTGGGATTTCCAATCTGCTGAAATCTCCGTCAGAAAACATGTCGCATGTCTCCTAGATAGCGCATCGACCACAATGTTCTTCTTCCCCTTGACATACTCTATGTCAAAGTCGAATGCCTGTACCTTCGTCACCCATTTCTGTTGGCGCTCACTGAGGTCCTTCTGCTCAAGGAAATACTTCAAGCTGTTGTGATCTGTTTTGACCACGAATTTGCTGCCCACTAAATATTGTCTAAATTTGGTCAAGGCATGCATGATTGCCAACATTTTCTTGTCATAAATGGAGTACAACCTCTCGGGTTGACTGAGCTTCCTGCTCTCAAATATAATGGGGTGTCCTCCCTGCATCAAAACTGCCTTGATACCCTCGCCGGATGCATCACTCTCTAATACAAATGGCAAAGTGAAGTCTGGTAATGCTAACACTGGACATGTGCCCATGTCTTCCTTCATGTCATCAAAGGCTTTCTGTGACTCATCGGTCCAGATGAAAGCCCCATGCCTGGTAAGATCCATAAGTGGTGCTCCAAGCTGAGAAAAACCCCTGACAAACCGCCTGTAATAGCTGCATAACCTAAAGAAGCTCCTCAACTCTGTCACATTCCTGGGCGTTGGCCAATCCAGAATGGCCCTGATCTTCTCCTGGTGTACCTGTACCCTCTGTTCACTGATGATGTGGCCCAAGTAAAGTAGCTCTGTCATACCAAACTCACACTTGGACTCTTTGGCGTATAGTGATTGCGTCTCCATGATGCTCAATACCTCATCCAAGTGCCTCATATGCTCCTGCCATGTCATGTTGTAGACCAAGATGTCATCGAAGAAAACCAGGACTGATTTCCTCAACTGATCCCTAAATATGTGGTTCATGCAAGACTGAAATGTAGCCGGTGCGTTGGTTAGCCCAAATGGCATAACCAGAAACTCGAAATGACCAAAGTGACACCGAAATGCCGTCTTCTCTATGTCCTGCTCTCGAATGCTGATCTCATGATACCTAGAGCGTAGATCAATCTTCGAGAAGAAAACTGCCCCATGCAGTTCATCCATCAACTCGTCAATGCGAGGGATAGGAAATTGGTTCTTGATTGTTTTCTTGTTCAAGGCCCAGTAATCAATGCACATCCTCATGGTACCATCCTTCTTCAGAACTAAGACAACTGAAGAAGCGAATGGATTGCTGCTAGGTCTGATGTGTCGCATCGCTATCAATTCCTTAATTGCTTTCTCTATCTCATCCTTGAACCTCCTAGGATGACGATAAGGTGGTGTGATCATAGGTTTGTCCCCCTCCAACTCAATGGTCTGCTCAAACCCTCTGTCAGCTGGTCTCCCTAGTGGAATCAACCCAAAAACCTGCTGATGTTGTCCCAACAAGTTCCCGATCTCTGTCTGATACTGCTGTCGACCCTTTGAATCCTTCCGCGTAGTGATCAAGCACTCTGCGGCATATGCTACCTCCCCATGTCTGAATATCCTCTCCATCCTCTTGGCTGAAATTGTCTTGGGTGCTCCTATCGACATGCCCCTCAGAACAATCCTCTTCCCGTCACTACCTCTGAACCCCATCTCCAAGGTTTGGTAGTTGGTGGTGATTTTGCCCAATGTGATCAACCATTGGACTCCCAATACCACATTTATGTCAGATAGGTCAACAACATAAATTGTGTCTCTCACGGTGTAGTTGCCTAACTTTATCTCCAAGTTCTGAACTCTGTCTAGACACTCCGTTGTATGGCCATCTGCTACTGCAACATCAAACCCCTCAAACTCCTCTATCCGAAGTGCCTGTTTCGATACCAATGGAGCATCAATGAAGTTGTGGGTGGCCCCACCATCTATCAGGACGATTTCCTATTGTCCTTGAATAGTCTCTCTGATCTGGAGGGGTATCATACCTGGGAACACCAGAAAGGGTCGTTGTGACTCCTTCCTTTGCTGGTTTTCGTCTGTTAGCCTGCTCAGGAGGTTGTGGAACTACCGGTGGGTGGGTCCCTACCGGTGTCGGTGGTCTACGGGGAGGCTGCTCCTCTTCATGTGCTGGCTCCTCCTCTGAGCTAGTGGATCCACTGTCATGCTCCTCCTCCTCACTATCCACACTGTCGATTGCCACCTCAATATAATCAGTGTTCCACGGGGACATGTCCCCCAGGGTTGGGTGCACGCCCCCCACGTTTCCCATGCACCTGAGACGGGGGTGCTCCTGGGAAACGTTTCCCCACATCCCCCTTTTGGGGAAACTCAGGGAGACGCAGGGGGGTGTGTTTCCCCAGTGTGGGGGGTGTGTTTCCCCAAAAGTGGTGCTTTTGGGCGTTTCCCCTCGAAAAGGGGTGCTTCTGGACGCACGATATTTTACTATATCTGTTTCATTTATGATTTATGAATCAATCTATTTCATTACTGAATCTGAAATCATAATTCGAATCGTGTTTATTATTTATATCATTTACAAATTTGAATTTAGTACTAGTTTACTATTTACTATTTACTATTTAGTATTTAGTATGCACAATGATGAATTTAGTAATTTACATGGGTTGAACTATTATTGTTGGGATTTTATCATTAATATTTATATTTTTTTCATAATTTTAGAGCTGAGGACCCCTATGCTAGGGACCTCGACGTCCCCCCGTCCCCCATGAATTTCCCCAAAATTTGGGGGTGCTCCCACACATCCCCCTTGTGCGTCTCCCTACTCCCCCGGACTCCCGTCCCGGAGTCTTGGTGGAACATTGAATATAATGAATCTCTCCCTTTCCCATGCACTTGTGGCCTGGAACCCAAGGGTCCTTGTAGGTGAAGCAAAGCTTCTTCCTCATAAGCTCTCGCCTCGTCTCATTATCCAACTTCTCCTTGCCCTTCCATTCTCTCTGGAATGGCTTCATGTCTCGGTCCCTCTGTGGTACGAAGGGTTTGGAAAAGGGTTTAGTCTTCGACGCTAAGTCTGCCAAATCTCTAGTGCATAAGATGGCATCCTCCAAGGTGTGAGGCATGTATGCCTTCACGCATCCTCTCAAGGGTTCTGTGAGCCCCTCTGTGAATAACATGATCAGCCTGGGCTCGGATATATCTGTCACTGCCACTGCTACCCGCTGAAGCTCTGTGATGAATGCCTCTGTTGTGCCAGTTTGTCTCAATTGGGCTAGATCCCTGAAATGGATCTCTAGATCCCTCTTGTCAAACCTGTCCATGAGTCTCTCTGTGAACTCCGTGTAGGAGGTGATGTGATTGTGTCCCAACGTCACCAATCCATGATGCCAACACTCGTGTGCCTCACCCTCCAAGTGTAGGGTAGCGAAGCTAATGGCTCTTGTCTCGATCATTTGGTTGAGCTTGTAGTACATGTCTAGATTTTGTACCCAAGCTCTGTCTGTGCATTTAGATGATCCGTCAAAAGAAGGTATAGTGAGTTTACCAACTTTTCAAATGAAATCAATGTTATGTCCCTGCTGCTACTGCTGTCCTCCTCTCTGAGGCTCTCTAGGGCGGTTCCTGAGTCTGAGTCCACAATACTTGACCGGGGTCATGTTCTGATGGAAGTCACGACCTAATGCTGCGTACTCCCTCCTGTATTCTGCAATGTCCTCCGCATGAGTGGGCGACCTATGTGCTATTGGCTGTTGTGCTGCTGTTGGGGGTGCCCTCTGGAAACTAGGGAACAATGGCATGGGAATCCTACTTGAAGAGGTGTATGTGCGAGTAGGTGATTGGGGTCTACTGCCTGCCCCTGAGTTCCCCTGTGCTGCATGTGGGGCTTGTGTGCCCGAGGTGCCCACTATAGCCAATCTATCAACCATCTGCGCTAAAGACTGAGTCATGGCCAACTGACTGACTACCAGATTGCTGAGTACTTGCATGAAGGCTGCCTCTGGTTCCATGGGGGCCTTACCACTGCCCTCTGGTATCTCATATCTCTCTCCTAACATCCTCTCTGCCTCATGCTCAGTCTCATGCTCTGCCCTTCTCTCTGCTTCCCTGTGTGCCTCTTCCCCTTCCTCTGAGTTGGGAGGGAAAGGGGGAAAATCATGTATAGGTCTTCTCTCCTTGCACTTGTTGTAAGTGACATATTCGTCACCTACATGCTCACGACCCGTTGGGTCCTTTGCTGCACTCATCGTCTTTAGTCACACGTTGGCAGGACTAAAGCTCTGATACCACTGTAATATCCCAGATTCGGCTAGTCTAGGAAATTCTGCTAATGTGCGTGTATGATTAATTGTTTACAACATATAAATGAGCATACAAATAATAATGGCGACAAAAAACTGCAAAGCTTATATTATGATATCTCTGCGGAGTACAAATGCCGAATGCGGCTGAATAAAATAAATCACTCGACTAGATCAGTGACAAAAGGATCTTAGCTAGAAAAATGTTGCGGGGTCAATGGATGAGATGTAGAATCCGTTGCAAGCTACGCCAGCTCATATGACAATTCTGCAAGTATGGAAAGTTTGCCATGGTGGCTAGACGTCTTGGATCAGCCTGGACACTGTCCCAAATAGTGCGCCTTGCTGTCTGTCTTAGTCCTGGTGATTGACCAACCCTTTACTGGTAATCTTGGACCCCGGATGGATCCCCTGGGGAAATGCGCCCCCTGTACTACTGGAAAACTGTGCCCTAGTGATTCCACCGTTAGAATCGACTGATATGTGTCTCAAACTGATCGCCTTGATCTATTGTGAAATGGGTCGGAAGGATTTCCCTGGATCTGATCTGATGATCGCTCGGGAACCCCAAATGTGTCCTCCCCAAGTGCCGCAACCTCAACGGCTGGAAAATGTGCCCCAGATGATTTCTCCATCGGAATCTGACCAGAAATCGGGAAAAAGATGCGCCTTGCCTTCCTATCAACTGGGTCAGAAGGGAATCTCTGGATTCTCCCTGGATGGGACAAGTCGACTCAATACCTCCTCAAAAGTTGCGCCCTTGCTGCTGGAAACTGTGAAACTGCTGCTGAAGACTGATAGAAGACCCGTGTGATCTCCCCGGTGACTAGGGTGTGTCTCTCAACACCGAAATCAGCCATTGGTGTATTCCTCCTGGAATCCATTGAGCTATCTCTCCTGAGATGTGCCTCTCTCCTCAATGACAAGTCAAAATCTGCATGATCCTGAATTAGGTCGCTTTATCTTCTCTTATAGCTGCCTAAAACCCTAATTCGCTGTGGACTCAATTTTTAGCTCAAGTTGGCTTAAAAGCGCTTTTAGCCACTTTTAGCTCAATGTCACTTTCAAATTATAACACCTTTGGCTGGAGTGACCTCTAGTAACCCTGTTTACCCCTTTCTGGTCCCGGCTATAGTCTAACAGGGCTGTTTAGACCATTAAGCCTCCTCTTTGGAGCTCCTATTTGGAAAGGGACATTACATCTTCCAACAGAATAGAATTGGTTTCTTTAGTGGTTCATTGTCCTAGCCAGTTGTTGGGTAACTGCCAAATGAAATGGTGTTGATGTGGCATTGGTTGGGCTTGTTCTGCGCTTGCTGCACCTTATGACCATTGGTCTATATGTGGACGTACTGTAATTGTCCTATGGTTCTTCTTCACAAGAGTTTGATTTCATATGTACTGTTTTTTTTGGGATTATTGTGTTAGTCTTTTTTTAGGAACTTTTAACTTTAATGATCCATTTTGGATCATACCTGCTCATCTTGGGAGGCTTTTGGTCCTGTTAACACTGAATTTTCCCATACAAATTTGAGTGTTAAATTTAACACTTCTTCGAGTTCAGGCCAAGTCCTATTTCCAGAGTTTTAAAGAGCCAACATGGGGGATGCCATATTCAGCACTTCATTCCAGACATCTTCGGACCACAGTTCCATTTTGAGCAGGTTTTCCATTCATGCATTTGACATGCAATATTTGGCATGTGTGCATGCGGAAGGTGAAAGCCTTAGAAGGGTATTTTTAGCCTTCGCTTTTGGTGCTAAGAAGGGTTAAAATACTGTTGCTAAGTTGCTTTTTCTGGAGGCTGCTTTTGGCATATTTTTGAGAGTTAATCAGGAAGGCGCTGGAATTAGTAGAATTCTATACCTAAATCTGGAGATACCTTTGTTAGCATGCAATATGAATCACTAGGGTGCCTCCTTAACTGCTATTTTGAGATCGAATTCATGCAGAATTTGGTCAACAGAGACAGATTGCATGGTTGGTTGGTTACAAAACTTGGAGACATGAAGACCTATTATTCATCTCAGTTGCTGAAGAAAGGATTAGATAAAGAGGTTGAGATACAAGTTGCCTTCATTAAAAATTTTGTGGATTGGATTTAAGAGGAGGAAGACTTGACACTTTGAATAGTTTGGGGATGGAAACACATTTCATTCTGCTCACAAACAGCCACACAAATATTATTTTCGTAACAGACGCAAACAAGTAAAATCCGATCTTTACTATTATTCTGTTTACATATTTCAAATTAATATGCCTGAACATGCATTCCAGACATCATTATTGGCTTTTACAAAGGGGTTTCAAACTCCAAAGGCACACCAGAGTGAAGTTTAAATGAGAATGCTAGCAATGAATGGTTCTGGTATGATATCTGAAGTATATGAGAAGTATGTGCTAGAATTTGCCTTCAGAAGAGAAAAAAACCTTCAGACAAAGTATTAAAAGATTATCTTGAATTGTTAGTGTCTAAGTGAATCTTCATTCAACTGTTCTATACAGCGGTAACACAGGTGCCTCAGGAAAGTTTAGATTCACACTTGGCATCTGAATGAGACAAATTAGCTCTCTTGTATGCATCAATTTCAGTTCCAGTGCCTGAGTGGAGCTGTTCCTTTGTGGAGATAAGGTATTTTTGTGGGATGGAATGAAAGGGGTCTTCTATAACAATCTTGGCAAGCTAACAAAAGGAAAAGGGTGCTTTCCTTTGGCCTTTTGGTTGTTTTAGCATGGAGCTGCATCCATTTTTTTGCATCAGATTTGTCTGGATGGAGGGCACACTTGTTGAGGGATATTTCTGTCTTGTTCCATTCTAATTTAACGCACACATAGTGTTTAAGTGGAACACCTAACTTAAGGAGGCCTTGTGTGCTTCATTTAGCAGTGAGGAGCAATTACATAGGGTGCACTTTTCTTGGCTCAGTTTGTTTATTCATCACTGGTGGAGAGCACTCCACATAAAACCTGTTCCTGGCACCATAACCTTGCTGATTTTAGCCAAGGCAGGGTGAATTACTTGGAGCCTATTCTGACAGGTTATTATTAGCGGCTGGGGATTGCATATATTTGAGTGCTTTTTAAGACCCATCTTTTGCTCTATTTTCAGCATGAACTGTTTCTAGTTGAGGGTGCTTTTCCTTTGATGTTATGATCGACAATTTTGGGTGCACTGTTTGAGGAGGTCTTTGCATGAAGGAGGCCACTGCCTGTTTGACATTTTTTCTGCCATAGTGCTCTGCCATTATGATCTGTTGACAGCAGCTTCTTCATGTCCTTTATTTGGAAATGGGGGGGAGAATTCTTGGCATGCGATCCTCACTGTTTTTAGCGAGATAAGGGTGCCCACCATGGAAGTGTTACATGACACTTGGCTTCATATCTAAAGCGCTCCACCGTGTGTCTATTCTAGGTGGCAAGCATTTATTCATGTCAGCACGAGGGCACATCACTTGGTGGCTATTCTAGGTAGTACATACTTGTCATTAATGGCAATGAGGGTGCTCCTCTGGCCGCATCACTTGGTGGCTATTCTATTCAGCACATACTTGTCATTAATGGCAGTGAGGGTGATCCTCCTTGTTCTAGTTTTATTCTTTTACCTCATCTATGTTAGAAATAATAGGTGTGCTCATTTCACCATAGACAATATAGCAATATTGTCACCCAACCATAGGCCAAAGCCACCCTCGAGCACCTTAACCTTGACAGAGAGAATAATTCTGGAAGCAAACCCTAGAACCAAATAGCCAATCAAGGTAGCGTACCTCTCTCCAGGGCTAGCGCACCTCTCTCCAGGGCTAGCGCACCAAGCAAGAATAACCAAAGGCCAGGGAGAAAGTCCAACCATAACCAAGAGAAAGTCTAAGCCAAAATCGAAATTTGTCAGTTGCAGCAGCTGCAGCTCCTCTCCAAACTTGCACACCACTGGCCTTATGCAGTTATGAGAGATGAGGTGACAAATGACCTCTAGCGCCCTCTTATTTATAGTCTTCCAAATTGGGCCGACTTCTACTTTTGGAGGCTAATAGCTCAATAATAAATATTCTCTTCAACCGACTTGCCTCCTAGGGTTATTATCCATGCTTTTAGGGTTTCTTCTTGCTTCCTGGAATATTCTATTCTTGTCAGGGTTACACGTGGAGGTTAATACCTCCCGTAGCTACCATAATATCAAAACTCCCTCCTAGCTAGGGAGGTATTGAAAGCAATGGTCTTGAGAACAAACATACCATTCAATCGGTAGCATCATCATATCCATACATGCTATCTCATGATTAGATCACGAGCATCATCATCACTATCAGTATCATCTGATAGCATCAACTGCATCATCTCTCAACGCCATACTCCCTCTGAGTAATCAGGCATGATGCTGAATAAGTCACTCACTCCATAGAGTGATACAAGAACCATTCTTCTAATCCAGACATATGTCCTAGAAGAATAACTATTCCAACAGATGGTGGAAGCCACACCATGGGCTACAAGGACTATTCTTCTAATCCAGACATACATCCTAGAAGAATAAATGTCCTGGACCATTTTCCGTCTGGAGAATGTCTATCCATCAACATACTGACTATCCATCTAGTTGATAATCATCTTCAACACTACTGATAGTCTACATGGCAATTAAAACAATGCCATTCAGTAGAACACAATTGTGTCTATCCATTGTAGTACACAACTACTATCCAATGGTACATAACCACACCAAGTAGCACACGACTACTTAATTAGTGACACATAGTCACAACCAGTGGAACACATCCACCACAGTAGCATACATCTATTGTCCAGAGAGATACAGTCTTCATAGCAATCATATCATCTGATATCAACCTGCATAAAACAATATCATGATATAAACTGAGTCATATGGGCCATTCTTCCACTCACATCTGTGAGATCTGGAAGAGCATCTGCCCTCAAAAAGTAAAACATTAGCCATGGGCTATCTGGACTGTTATTCTCAAGCACAAAAGAATAACTGTCCCTGATTTCTGAGCCTGGACCATTCACCTAACTAGGCCATTCCTCCGACACTAGTCATAGTGCAACCTGGAGAGAATGAGTCTGCCCTAGGGAATGCATGTCCTTGATTGCTGAACCTGGACCATTCACCTAACTGGGCCATTCCTCTGGCACTAATCATAGTGCAACCTGGATAGAATGAGTCTGCCTTAGGGAATGAGTGACTTGAAGTCGCG
>CBVK0100745611.1:0-10903 GCA_900067695.1 Picea abies | reverse complement strand
CCGAGATCTACACTCTTTCCCTACACGACGCTCTTCCGATCTCACTTTCCAAAAGCTTGAAGTGAATTTTGTGTCTCTGTCATATACGATCTCCCTAGGCATGCCATGCAATCTAAATATCTCCTTCATGAAAATGTTGGCAATATCTATCGCCTTGCAAGTTAATTTGACAGGTACGAAGTGAGCAAAGTTTCTCAATTTTTCCACCACTACCATGATGGCATCATTCTGCTTAGCTGATTTTGGTAATTCAATGATGAAATCCATGGAGATGGTTTCCCATTTCCATTCTGGAATTGGTATAGGTTGTAACAACCCCGATGGGTGTCGGTGTTCTGCCTTAACTTGCTGGCATTCTAGACACTTAGCTAAATAATCAGCTATGTCCTTTTTCAATCCAGACCAATAGAATTGTTTCCTAGTGGCCGTGATAATTTTCTGATATCCCAGGTGACCAATATATTGTCTCTTGTGCAGTTCGTCCATTATGAACCTCTTCAAGTCGCCACATCTTGGGATATACAATCTTTTTCTGTAAGTAAGCATGCCTTGATCGAGCATCTAATAGCCTTCATACTTTATCCCTGTAGGATCTTGCCTTAGGTATGAGGTCACAGTATTGAATAATGCATCTGTTTCTTGTGTATTCTTGACTCTTTCCCTGACATCCGTTTCACAGGTGCTCACCGTTGCCAAGTGAATCATTTTCACACTTCTGCTAAGGGAATCAGCCACCCTATTTTCCTTTCCTTTGATGTGTTTGATTTCGAAAGCAAACTTACTAAGGAAAGCCATCCACCTAGCTTGTATAGCATTGAGTTTTGGTTAATCAAACAGGTGCCTCAACTCACAGTGGTCTGTCATAAGTACAAATCTCCTACCTAGGAGGTAATGCCTCCACATTTTTAAAGCATGCACTATGGCAACCAACTCTAGATTATGGTTCATATAATTGATTTCATGCTCATTCATTTTTCTGGATTCATAGCAAACTACACGTCCTTCTTGCATAAGGACTCCTCCGAGTCCTACCTTGCAGGCATCTGTACACACGAGGAAGTCATTATCAGGGTATGTAATATTTAACATGGGTGTGTGGGTCAGAAGGTATTTCAGTGCCTGGAATCTTTCTTCAAATCCTGATGTCCAAGTGAATTTTACTCCCTTTTTCTGAAGGGCAGTGATTGGACAACCAATCTTGGAAAATCTTTTTATGTACCTTCTATAGTATCCTGTTAAGCCCATAAATGATCTGATATCATATACAACCTTTGGGGTAGGCCATTCCATAATGGATCTGATCTTGTCAAAGTCTACTGGCACTCCTTCTTTAGAAATAACATGGCCTAAGTAATGGACTTGATTTTGGCAAAAGTCACACTTGCTAAACTTAACATAGAGCTGATGCTCTCTTAGTACTTGAAGTACAAGTCTAAGATGTTCTTCATACTCCTCTCTGTTCTTGGAGTAGATTAGGATCTCATCAATGAAAATCAATACAAATATGTCTAGGAATTTGCTGAGTACATTATTCATCAAGCACATGAAAGTGGCGGTGTAACACCCTGTTTCCCCCAACTTGTAAATACATATATATATGGACTGGCCAAGAACTATGGAAAACTCATAACTATGATTATGTGATGTAAATGGACCTTGAGGAAGAGGTCAATGAATGTGAATAGCATTCTGAATTTATTGTAGGACTGTTGATGAGGGGATGTGTAGAAAAAGAGACCACGATGGCGGTGGAGGACACCTGAAAGGGTGGCGTTAACTTCCACCAAGAATTAAATACCGTATTTGGACTCCACTGGCCAGGAGAACCAAAAGCGGCTCGCTGGCCCTGAAATTCAATGCCTCGCAAGCTGGTATTCGGATGGCTTGATGAGGGATGGGATGGTGAACCACCCATCCATAGAGTTGTCAGGCCTGATCGACGCGAGGGTAATCCACATGTGGCAGAGATCCAGGGATCTCGTGAACTCAGAGGCTCGTGAGGTAGGAGTCCAAAAGTTGGATGCTCCAAGTCGCAAATGGTGAAGCCACGAGAGGATTAGAGCTGTCCATCTGAGGAGGATAGGTGGTAGAGATCCAGGGATCTCGTGAACTCGGAGGCTCGCGAGGTAGGAGTCCAAAAGTTGGATGCTCCAAGTCGCGAATGGCGAAGCCACGAGAGGATCACAACCGTCCATCTAAGGAGGACAGGTGGCAGAGATCCAGGGATCTCGTGAACTCAGAGGTTCGCGAGGTAGGAGTCCAAAGCTTGGATGCTCCAAGTCGGGAATGGCGAAGCCACGAGAGGATCAGAGCCGTCCATCCGAGGAGGATAGGTGGCAGAGATCCAGGGATCTCGTGAACTCGGAGGTTCGCGGGGTAAGAGCCCAAAGGTTGGGTGCTCCAAGTCGCGAGTAGCGAAGTGCCGAGAGCCGAGCATGAGAGAATACATGGCAAAACTTCAAGTGGGGTCCGCGTGATTGACGTACGGACACACATCACCTAGAGAAGGGAGTCAATGCTCCGTTGACTTCTCGTGTCTCAGGGATTCACGGGAGAAGGGCATGAGGGCTCAATGCTTGGACTTACGAAGTCGCGAGAACACGAGAGGGAAGATTAAATATCATTTCTCGAGGATTCGTGAAGGAAAGGTGCCAAGATCCGATGCTACAACTCGCGAAAGGGCGAGTTGCGAGCAGTACGAAGGGAAGGTCAACCTTCACTGACTTTCGAGTCTCGGAGGGTCACATAAGGGAGGATCGAGAGTTCAATCATTGAATTCATGAAGCGACGAATAGCGAGGGGAGCTAGAGTTTGGCCTAACCGGCAGTCATGTGCAGAGGACGCTGACGGAAGGAAGCCATACCCTTCTCGTGATCTCGGGTATCGGTGAATTGTGAAGAAATTTCGAGGGTATTTGACTCACGATTCGCGAGATCGCGAGTTGTGAAAGGTGCCTGGTTTGTTTGGCCTGTGGTCCTAACCCACGATCACAGGGAGGTAAACAGGGAAGAACTAGCTTGCACTAGACCCCCGTAGGACTTTGGGGATTCTGTTCCTTGAGGAAGAACGAAAATTTTTCTATGCTATAGTGGGTATGTAACAAATTGGTATCAGAGCATGGATTACAACACTCGGCCTGATTGGGCTCATGCACGAGTCGCGCATAAACTTCGTTCGAAGCACTCCTATGAAGAGTAATCCCTCGACTTAACTCTCTTGTCTAGGATTTAAAAACTTGGAAAATGAGAACCCGACTGTGTATGCATGTGAAAAAGTTATGAATTTATGCGCAAATTATAAACATGAATTTAACTCTTGACTAATAGCCAGCGTTTGTCTTTTCACTCAAGCGGATGATCAACCGTGGGAATCTACAGACGCAGAGTATGGTGACTCACCAAGAGGTGGGAGAAGGCTCCCACAACAGAGATGAAGAGTCTGACAAAAGAAGAGCAATAGGAACTCCTCCAGGCCTAGCTAAAACTGTGAGGAGTCTCATGGTCGAATTGCAAAGTTGCAAGGCCGACAATGAAAGGATGATAAAAGAACAAGAAAAACAAACCGAAATTAATGCAGTTCTACTGCAGAGCTTATCCGACCTACAACGACAAATGCAACATGAACCTGAGATGCCGAATCGTGGTCATGTCAGTGGCCACACTGAGAGGAGCACATCCAGAAAGGTCCACCCCAGAGGTAAAGGACCAATGCTAGACGATTCCACTGAGAAGGAAGCTGGTGATTCAGAAGGTTCTTCTGGTAGCAGGACCAGTTCCTATTCTCAAAAGAAACAAAAGAAGCAAAAGACTTCCAAGAGTCATAAATTTGAGGAATTCAAAAAGGCCAAACCTCCCTCCTTCGACGGCGAGATAAAGAAGGGAGAGGAAGCTGAGGCTTGGCTACTCGGACTGAAGAAATATTTCAGAGTCCATGACTTTTCAGAGAATTTGAAGGCCCGAGTGGCCACTTTCAATCTGAACGGAAAGGCTTCCATCTGGTGGGAAGACCTTAAGAATATGAAAGGGGTCCGCGAGGAGGACCTGTCTTGGAAACAGTTTGAGAAATACTTCCGGAAGAAGTATTTGTCGAAAAGGTATTTCGACGAGAAGGCTAAAGAGTTTTATGAACTCAAACTGGGACAACTTACTATGGAGGAGTATGTCAACAAATTCCTCGACTTACTGAGATATGTACCCTACATCAAAGCAGAGAAGGTGAAGGCACAACGCTTCATCAGTGGGTTACCCAAGGAGTATCGGAACCGAATCGAATTCGATGAGCCAAAGACCTTAGAAGACACTATACAAAATGCAACCTATTGTCATGAACAATATGGATATCGGGCAGAGTCTCGTGGAGACTAGAAACAAAAGAATGGTTCAAAGTTTCAGAAGAAAGGGAGCAAATCCTTGGGATTGAAAAACTACAAGAAGAACCACAGAATGAGCTTTCCAACCCGGAGTGTGCTCTAGCAGAACTTTCCCTCGGTGGACGGAAATAAAACTTCTGGACCTATACCAGTAAAGACCGATAACCCAAAGAGGAAACCTTTGGAATGCTGGGATTGTGGAGGAGAACATATCCGGAGAGACTGTCCACACCGACAACAGAACAGTCGGAAAATTTATAACATGCAGGAAGCTACCATGGACAATGATGTGGCAAGGAGTGTGCCGCAGATCTATGCAGCCTTGGATAATAACCAAGCAGACCACCAGGCTTCAGTGGTGGAAATAGAAGGTATGATTCTCAACCATCTGGTGTCTGTTTTGATTGACCCTGGTTCAAATTTGAGTTATATAGCCCCTAAAGCCGTTGATAAGTGTAAGCTACTGCCACAGAAGCAAACTAAACCATGGTTGGTACAGTTAGCCACTGGCACCAAAAGAAAGGTGGTAGAGGCCATACCAGCCTGCCAATTAATGTTGGGTGAATTCCCCACCCAAGCAACCCTTAATATATTACCCCTGGGATCGTACGATCTGTTGATTGGTATGGACTGGCTGGCCACCCATAAAGCCAAACTGGACTGTTACTATAAAACCTTAGAATGTGTGAGCGAAGAAGGAAAAAGGACAACCCTTCAAGGGATCCAAAAATCGGTCTCGGTGAGACAAATATCAACATTGCAAATGAGGAAGTATTGTCGAAAGGGATGTCCCCTATATGCAATACAGGTGTTGAAAACAACCGAAGGTGAAGATCCAAGCCTTGATGATCACCCTATCCTGAGAGAATACCGAGATGTGTTTCCAGAGGAGATACCGGGTCTACCTCCGAGAAGAGACATTGACTTCTCAATAGAACTTGCACCAGGAGTGGTGCCGGTGTCTAGAACACCCTACCGGATGAGCACGCCTGAGTTAGTTGAACTCAAATTGCAATTGAAAGAAATGATGGACAAGGGTTATATTCGACCCAGCGTGTCCCCATGGAGAGCACCGGTCCTGTTTGTGAAAAATAAGGATGGCACCTTAGACTGTGCATAGATTATAGACAACTTAATCAAGTAACCATAAAGAACAAATACCCCTTGACCATGATCGATGATCTATTCGATCAGTTGGGAGGTGCGTCTATTTTCTCAAAGATTGACTTGAGGTCGGGATACCATCAAGTCCGAATTAAGGGTGAAGACATCCATAAAACCGCTTTCTGGACACAGTATGGTCACTATGACTTTGTGGTAGTGCCATTTGGGTTGACCAATGCCCTTTCCACCTTCATGTGCTTAATGAACAATGTACTCAGTAAATTTTTAGATAAATTTGTATTAGTTTTCATTGATGACATATTAATCTACTCTAAGAATAGAGAAGAACATGAAGAACATCTTAGACTTGTGCTGCAAGTGCTAAGGGAGCATCAACTCTATGCTAAATTCAGCAAGTGTGACTTCTTTCAGAAGCAAATACAGTACTTGGGACATGTTCTATCCAAGGAAGGGGTAGCAGTAGATCCTGACAAAATCAGGTCTATCATGGAATGGCCTACCCCAAAGGATGTCTCGGACATCAGATCCTTTATGGGATTGGCGGGATACTATAGAAGATTTATAAAAGATTTGTCCAAGATTGGTTGTCCAATCACTGCCCTCCAGAAGAAGGGGACAAAATTTCTATGGACACAGCAATGCGAAGAAAGATTTCAAACCTTAAAACATCTACTAACCCATGCACATGTGTTGAAAATCGCTGACCCAGAAGCTGACTTCCTTGTGTGCACAGATGCTTGTAAAGAAGGGCTCGGAGGAGTCCTTATGCAGGAAGGAAAGGTGATCTGCTATGAATCCTGAAAATTGAATGAACATGAGGTCAACTATGTGACTCATGATCTAGAATTGGCTGCCATAGTGCATGCCTTAAAAATGTGGAGGCATTACCTCCTGGGAAGGAAATTTGTGCTTATGACAGATCACTGTGGATTACAGTATTTGTTTGATCAACCCAAGCTCAATGCTAGACAAGCTAGATGGATGGCCCTCCTTAGCGAATTTGACTTTGAAATCAAACACATTAAAGGGAAGGAGAATAGAGTGTCCGATGCCCTTAGCAGAAGCATGAGAACAATTCACCTGGCAACAGTGAGTACCTGCGAGACAGATGTCAAGAACAGAGTCAAAGAGGCACAAGAAACAGATCCCTTCGCCCGAAATGTGACCCTGTACCTACAACAAGAACCCACTGGGGCAAAATACGAAGGCTATCAGATGACCGAAGGAGGTTTGCTCACCTACAGAGAGAGACTGTACATTCCCAATTGCAACGACTTGAAGAGGTTCATCATGGACGAACTACATAAAAGACCCTACACTGGTCACCCAGGATACCAGAAAATGACTACTGCCACCCGAAAACAATTTTATTGGTCGGGATTGAAGAAGGACGTAGCCAAATATTTTTCCCAATGCATAGAATGCTAATAGGTTAAAGCAGAACATCGACACCCAGCAGGACTATTACACCCTTTACCCATCCCAGAATGGAAATGGGAAACCATCTCGATGGATTTTATCACCGGATTACCCACTTCAACCAAACAGAATGACGCCATTATGGTAGTGGTGGATAAACTGAGCAAGTCTGCTCATTTCATCCTCGTCAAATCGACCTGCAAGGTGATAGATATCGCACAGGTATTCATGAAAGAGGTGTTCCGACTGCACGACATGCCGAGAGAGATAATATCTGACAGAGACACAAAATTCACTTCCAAATTCTGGAAATCACTGATGGCGGTTTTAGAGACCAAATTGTTGTTTAGTACTGCCTATCACCCTCAAACCGATGGACAGACAGAAAGAGTAAATAAGATATTAGAAGATATGTTAAGGATGCATGTGATGCATCAACCTAGGAAATGGGAAGACTACCTGCCATTGGTAGAATTTGCCTACAACAACGGCTACCAAGCATCCTTAAAGATGAGTCCCTTCGAGGTCCTCTATGGTAGATAGTGTAATACTCCAGTCAGCTGGAGTAATCCTGTAAATAGGATTTCTATTGGACCCGATATGTTGAAAGAAATGGAACAACAACTGACTCAGATAAAACAAAATTTGAAGGCCGCTCAGAGCCGACAGAAAAGCTATGCTGATCAATAGAGAACTCCAAGAGAGTTCAAAATGGGAGACCATGTATATCTCAGAATTAAGCCCAGAAGGAGTTCCCTGAAAATGGGAGCTTGTGCCAAGTTGGCACCCTGGTATTGTGGACCCTTTGAGGTTCTAGACAGAGTGGGACCTGTAGCCTATCAGCTAGCACTTCCTCCCACAGTAAAAACACATAATGTTTTCCATGTTTCATTATTGAAGAAATATGTACATGATGCTAATCATATAATTGACTGGTCTGTGATGCAGGTGGAACTGGAGGGAGAATTTCTACCAGAACCCCAATGCATACTGGACAGAAAGGAAACCCGACTCCGAAACAGAACCATTGCACAGGTCAAGGTGCAATGTAAACATTTTGGCCCAGATGAGGCTACATGGGAGATGGAAGATGCCATGAAACTGGCATATCCAATTTTGTTTACTTCTGTACATGCAATTCATGTTAGTAGTTAAGAACATCGAGGACGATGTTCCTTTTTAAGGGGGAGGGAATTGTAACACCCTATTTCCCCCAACTTGTAAATACATATATATCTGGACTGGTCAAGAACTATGGCATACTCATAACTATGATTATGTGATGTAAATGGACCTTGAGGAAGAGGTCAATGAATGTGAATAACATTCTGAATTTATTGCATGACTGCTGATGATGGGATGTGCAGAAAAAGAGACCATGATGGCGGTGGAGGACACCTGAAAGGGTGGCGTTAACTTCCACCAAGAATTAAATACCGTATTTGGACTCCACTGGCCCGGAGAACCAAAAGCGGCTTGCTGGCCCTGAAATTCAATGCCTCACAGGCTGGTAGGCGGATGGCTTGATGAGGGATGGGATGGTGAACCGCCCATCCGTAGAGCCATCAGGCCTGATCGACGCGAGGGTAATCGTTCCACACACAACCTCGCGAGAAGATAAGGCGTATGGCAGAGATGATTGAAAGGGCAGATGCGAGGGGAACTCTGGCAGTTTTTATGCAGAGTGAGTGATAGCAGAGAGGAACGATTGCAACCTTCACTCCTGATCACTGGCAGATGGAGAGACCCAGTCTCGACAACATCGTGGTCTCAGCTTGGGGGTGGCTAGTGGTAAATCCGCTGGGAGTCGCTACGCCTACGGTTGGGTGGAAACGAGCACCCCTCTCAGCAGTGGCGTAAAACCTGGTGTTATTTCTGATAAGTGTTTTTCCTCTGGCATCTGGAAATATACGTATTCTGATAATTATGCTCATAAGCTGTGAAACTGTGAATGTTTTCATTATAAGAAGGTCTGTATTGTATTTTGATCAATGCTAGTAGTTGTATATGCTTACAACAAAGAAACTATGCATGGCTTATGTTGACAAATGAATCTAATTATGCATGAGTTGAACCAAGTCTGACTTCCAGTCCGTTCTCGGGAATTTGTTTCCCCTTATCTGTCTCCAGGAATGCCCCGGAATAGACCTCTTCACAGAGATTCCCTCCTTGGAAAGGTTTATCAAGAACCTGGAAAAAGGACTTGAATGTGCAAGTCTTAACAACCCTGTATGAAGAGGAATGACCCTCTTAGAATCCCGAAGTAGCAGTGTAGGGATAAGTATTGATCAACGTACGAGATCCTGTCGGGGAATCTGCAGTCATTCACGACCGTTAAATCGAAGGAATAAACGAGGGCGTTCATTGCCTTAACCCTTTTTCCTCTATCTTCGTGAATAGCGAGGAAATCAGAATCGTAGACCCCCAGGCTCCATGAGAACATCTGGACCGTTGTTTTTTCCACGTCCAAAGAGCAGTAGGAAAAGGCGTGGCAACGGGACTGATCTGAACCATCAGATCTTAGCTAGGAAACCCGACAGTCATTAGATCTATAGGGAGATAGACGAGGGTTAAGCCTCGTGAATAGGGGCGAAAAAAAAGAAGGATAAGAGCCGTCCATCTGAGGAGGACAGGTGGCAGAGATCTAGGGATCTCGTGAACTCAGAGGCTCGCGAGGTAGGAGTCCAAAAGTTGGATGCTCCAAGTCGCGAATGGCGAAGCCACGAGAGGATCAGAGCCGTCCATCTGAGGAGGACAAGTGGCAGAGATCCTGGGATCTCGTGAACTCGGAGGATCGCGAGGTAGGAGTCCAAAAGTTGATTGCTCCAAGTCGCGAATGGCGAAGCCACGAGAGGATCAAAGCCGTCCATCTGAGGAGGATAGGTGGCAGAGATCCAGGGATCTCGTGAACTCGGAGGTTCGTGAGGTAGGAGTCCAAAGATTAGATGTTCCAAGTCGCGAATGGCAAAGCCACGAGAGGATCAGAGCCGTCCATCCGAGGAGGACAGGTGGCAGAGATCCAGTGATCTCGTGAACTTGGAGGTTCGTGGGGTAAGAGCCCAAAGTTTGGGTGCTCCAAGTCGCGAGTAGCGAAGTGCCGAGAGTCGAGCATGAGAGAATACATGGCAAAACTTCAAGTGGGGTCCGTGTGATTGACGGATGGACACGCATCACCTAGAGAAGGGAGTCAATGCTCCGTTGACTTCTCGTGTCTCGGGGATTCACGGGAGAAGGGCATGAGGGCTCAACGATTGGACTTACGAAGTAGTGAGAACGTGAGAGGGAAGATTTAATATCGTTTCTCGAGGATTCGTGAAGGAAAGGTGCCAAGATCTGACGCTACAACTCGCGAAAGGGCGAGTTGCGAATCTCAAAAAGACCAACTAAGCCTATGAACTAACTTTATCGAGAAGGCGAGTGAACAAACCTGAGTTCGACTATGGTAGCCAGCAGTCTTTCCAACATACAACAACCTGGCTCCAGGATGAAAGATATCCATTATATTTGTGGATACCAGGCGATCATACAAAACAAGATCCGCAGTTTGCATGAGTCTGAAAGCCTTTAATGTTAGCAGCTCTGGATCGCCGAGGCCGGTTCCCACCACATAAACATTTCTCTTCTTTCTTCGAGAATTCTCCTTACCCCCCGGATTTCGAAGCAATTTTAGCATTTCCTGTAGCTGTGGCAGCTGCAGAGCAATGTCGTGCTCTTCTTCTTCAACAAACTCTTCTTCGTTGGAAGATGATGAAGACGACGGCGAGCCTCCAGTTACTAAGGAGTATTTATGCAGCCATGTCGGCGCCAAATGCCCTTTAGTAAAAGGGGAGGAGCCCTTCACATCAAGGTGGCCATTGATTTTTAAAGACTGCGATTGCCCAACTGAAATCTTCGCACAAATAACAATTCTCTGACTTCCATGGTGATGTTTAGGGAGTGACTGGTATTTGGGGGTCAAAAATGATGGAGGTTTTTCAGAGATGATTGCAG
>CBVK0100745610.1:0-10903 GCA_900067695.1 Picea abies | reverse complement strand
GACTATCCCGATCTGAGACAATGGTTTGTGGGATTCCAAAATGTACCCAGACTCGCTCAAAGAAGATCTTGGCAGTGGCCTCTACTATGATGCTCTTCTTGCAAGAAACCAGAATCGCCATCTTAGAAAAGCGATCAACAACCACAAAAACACAGTCATTTCCCCACTTGGTGGATGGGAGGCCCAACATGTAGTCCATTGAGATGGATTACCAAGGCCTATTAGTAGTAGGAAGAGGGGTGTACAGGCCCTGTTTCTTAGTGGTCGATTTAGCAATAGCGTAGGCAATGAAAAACCTGATATACTTGCTGACCTCTTGTTGAAGTTTCAGCTAGTAGAAATATTTTTGTAGCATTGCCACTGTCTTTTCGATGCTGAAGTGTCCTGCCACCTGACTATAGTAGGCTTCCCAGATCAGCTTCACTCGCTCACTTGATGGAACATAGATATGGCCCAGACGACACAACAACCCATCCTGAAGATGGAAATTATTGACAACTGTATTTGCACCCAAAATTTGGTAGGTGGTGGAAAAGTAAGGGTCTATATTATAGAGTTGGGGCCATCTAGATGTCTCATGGTCACAAGAGTCTAGCACTGTGGTGAGTGTCATGACTGGAAGTCTGCTGAGGTCATTAGCGACGTGATTGGTGCTTCTTGTTTTATACTTGATGTTGAGGTGGAATTGTTGCAAATATGTGGACCACTTTTGATGCAGGTCATTCTGCAATTTTCCCTGTGTCTGCATGAATTGCAGTGGCTTATGATCAATGTCGATGATTATATCCTTCCCAATAATTTAATGTCCCCACTGGTGGCATGCTTTCACAATGGAGTACATTTCTTTTCCATAAGTAGGGTACTTGCAGACAGTATCTGACTGTGTCTCACTATGATAGGCCACAGGGTGGCTGTGCTGAGTGAGAACAACACCCACAGCATAGTCTGAAGCATCTGTCTCGATCTCAAAGGGATGTTTCAGGTCTAGTAGTAAAAGTACTAGGGTTGAGCACAAGCGCTACTTCAAATCATCGAACTCTTGTTGTTGGGACCAGCCCCACACAAATTTCGCCTTACCAACACCCCTGTTTGTTTGGATGAGGGCCCATGCAATATGGGAGAATCCCAACACAAACCTGTGGTATAAAATGGCAAGGCCCAAGAAGCTCTGAAGCTCAGTGAGTGTTGTTGGGGCTAGCCAGTCACAAATGAATTGGATCTTGGCTAGATCCACATGTATGCCATCCTGATCAATGATGTATCCCAGGTAATGGACCCTGTCCATGCCGAAGGAGCATTTTTCCAATTTGGCGTATAGCTTGTGCTGCCACAGGGTGTGCAGAACCTGCTGAATATGTTGCAAGTGTTTGGCCCAAGTCTTGCTGTAAATTAGAATTTCATCCAGATACACCCCTACAAAAGTATTGGTGAGTGGTCGCAGGATATCGTCCATCATCCTCATGAAAGTGGCTGGAGCATTTGTCGAACAAAAGGGCATGACCAACCATTCAAAAAGGCCTTCCTTTGACTTGAAGGCGATCTTCCATACATCTGTCTGTTCTATTGGGACTTGGTGGTATCTAGACTTCAGATCAATCTTACTAAAGTATTTGGCCCTCGTGAGTTGATCAAGGAGGTCATTGATTCAGGGAATCAGGTACCGGTTTCTGACTGTGATTTTATTCAGAGCCCGGTAATCAATACAAAGTCTCCAGGTTCCATCTTTCTTATATACTAGCATGATTGGACTCCTGCAAGGTGATGAGCTGGGGTGGATGTGCCCCTTATGGAGAAGTTCTTGGATCTGTCGCTTGATCTCCTCATTCTCTAACAAAGAGAGACGATAGACTATCCCATTGGGTAGCGATGTGCCATGGGTCAGATCGATGGGGTGATTGACCTAGTAGTGCAGAGGTACCCCTGTAGGTGAGGAGAATTAATCTGAGTATTCTTCCACGACCTTATCTACTTACTTCTGCTATGTGGAGAGGTCAGCCGTAGAGACCCTGGATGTGGCTATGATATTTAGCTTATTTTGAGAGAGAATCACAAAGAATACAAACTTCCCCGACTATGAGATGACCTTCCTTCATTGCTTAGCAAAGATCAAGGAAATAGCACTAGGTGGGACTGCCTCGGGTATCCTGTACAATTTTTTGTTCAAAGTAATAATAACACTATGAGGCCTAGACTCTTATACAACATGATGTTTCCATAAATAAGGTTGGCCCAAAAGAACATCACAAAATTTGAGAGGAGTAACATCACACAATACCTCATCTTTGAAGGGCTTGATGTCGTACCACAGCCGGCACTGTTGGCTAACGCGGAGATCACTTCCTTGGCAGAGCCATCCAATGGTGTAGGGTTGTGGGTGTGGCGTTGTTGGTAGGGCCAGCCACTTGATGACCTGTGCTAATATGAGGTTCTTCTGGCTACCACTATCAACGATGAAGTGCAGCGGAGTGCCTTTTACCCACATCTGTGAATGGAATAGGTTCTCTCCTTCTGGCTCATCTGGTTCACTAGGCTAGATCATGGTGGTAGCAATGGTGGCAATGGGTTCCACATCAATGATATGTCTTCCCCTTTCTAGTTGTGGCTCAGAGTTAGAATCCGCATTTGATTCAGAGGATTTTACTTCAGCCACCAACGACTGCTTTGTACGACAATCAGTAGTGTTATGCCAAGGGCTCTTATGGAAGTCACACCACTTCCCAGCATCATTCTTTGGCTTGCTAGTGTCCTTCTTTTCTTGTAGATTTGACTAGTTGTCCTGATACTGTCCATATTTTCTCTTTGCTTTGTTCGGTGGGTTGGGGCTGCCCTTTCCTAGGTTTTGTTGTGAGGGGTTCCCAGGCCCAAATTGTCGTGTCTTTTGTTTGAGCTTCTGCTCGATTTTGACGGCATATCGGTAGGCCACGCCTAAGGATGAGATGTCCAAAATTCCATTTCGGTCTAGATGTGTCTATGAAGAGCACCACGATACTTGATAACCATATGTCGCTCGGAATCTTTGATACCCAACTTGGTGCACAAGGTATGGAATATATTTGTGAAATCTGGCACTGCTTGGTCTCTTTCTTGCCACCGTGTGGTCCATTTGGTATACAATTCATCATAACTTCCGAAAGGGTAGTATTGTTCCTTAACATCATCCTTGAAGGATTCACAGGTGTCCATGACTGAAAATAATGAGGTTTTATTTGTTTCCTTTTGCTCACAGAAATTTTCCCACCAATCTTTGACATGGGGAATAACTTTGAGGACCGCAAAAGTAATATTTTCTCTATTCGAAAAGTTATGGACAGAAAAATACTATTCTAGTAGATTCAACCACTTGTCTATAGCATATGCGTCTATTTGACCTTCAAATATAGGAATATCGAATTTTATTTGTACATTGAAGGGGGCGATGCCTCCGTTCGAAGAAGATGTGTCGCCTGTTGGTAGTCGTCGAAGGATTTGCGTGAAACTATCCATCATCTCGTTCCTCTATTGCATGAGGGATTCCTCAATCAATAGTTTAAAATGATCTCATGTCTCATCATATTTATTTTCTCCTTCCATGGGAGGTCGCTTGGGTGTGTGATATCTTCTGTCCTCAAGAGAAACAAGCTCGAGACCCAACTCTTTGTACTCCAACCTCGCTGGGGACATGCATTAAGACGAAAAGGAGCAGACGGCTCTGATACCACTGATCCAGATTTTATGAGAAGAATGAAATGAATACATATTATTAATTGGTTCTTAACACAAAATAATAGAGATATAGTAAAATTGGTTTTCTATCCAATAACGAAATAAGATGAAACTGTAAAATGCAGCAGAAACAAGCTTACTGGAATGGTGGCAGCTTATTTCCGAGAAGAGATGTGATGGCAGCACGCATTCGAAAGAAGAAGGTTACAATGAGGCTCTGAAGGCATTTTTACAATAAGAAATAATTCAAAAAACCCTAGACATCCAAAAACCTAACCCTAGGAGATGAAGCACCAAAAGTCGTGTGGGCCCCGTTTGGGTAAGTTAGTACATCAACTTCGCAGGGTCGTAACTTTTGCATACGATCTCCATTTTAAGTGTGTGATAGCCCGTTGGAAAGGTATCATCAAGGAGATTAATTTTGAGGGATCAACCATTCCTTTATTTATCATTAAGGATCTCGATCCCGAAAAAAATTCATTTAGGTCCTCAAAATGGCCCCGGAAGTTAAAACTGCTAAAAATAGTAAATTGCCAAAATTGTCAGAAAACTGTTTTGAGCCAGTTGGAAAAGGTGGGTGGACACCGATATACATATAGATCAATAATCCCTCCTTTGTAAGCAATAGTATCCATTGCGTTGAGTTCCCCCATCAAATGAGGAAAGTTTTGTTGAATTTGGCCCCCGATGAGCCACTTGCCTTGGTGCAGGAGTTGCCATGCTTTGACAAATCAATAAAGATGGATCCTTTTTTGTTGAGTGCCCTTGATATTTCTATCCAAAATATGATCATTGGATGCATGTTGTATGCAGTCAGGGTTGAGCTCTATTGGTATCAGTTGTTCTGCTACTTCTAAGGTGTCCAATAATGGTGGGAAATAAGGGCGAAGGATATCCACGTTGAACACTGGGTGCAGGCTAAGGAAAGGAGGAATCTTTAGCTCAAAATCATTATCCCCCATAGCATTGGTGATAGTGTATGACGCATAATGGAGTGGGTGAAGCTTTCAATGGGGTCCTATAAGGCATTCTTTTTGCAAGTGCAACCAAAATTTGTTGCCCACCTGAAACTTATGTGGCACCCGATGTTGATCATGGAGTTGTTTGTACTTGTCATTGGACTTCTATAGGATATCCTGAACCTGTTGGAAGATGTGTTGGATCCCCTCAATGAACCCGGTTGCTTTGTCAGCTTCAGTTTGAGCAGGATATGAGACAAGTGAGGTGACCACAAGGGGAAGTGCAACATCTATGGGACCCAATGGTTGGAATCCCAACCACACTTGAAAGGGGTTGTGGCCAATTGAGCTATGCAGGGCTTGGTTGTAGCTATGCTGGACATAGGGAAGGATCTCATACCATGTGTTGTCACAAGAGTTGACTCTAGGCTGTAATAGAGCCAAGACTTAGCACATTTTAAAAAGAAAAAGTTATTTATTGTTCTGAACTTGACTTGGGTTGCAACAAGCCAAACCCTGAAAATTGATTTTGAGTACACTTTTTACCTAATACACTCAGAGACAGTTCTCTCAACAGCCAAGGGCTCTTTACTCATGAATATTCAATAATTACAGTAAGAAGGCCATATTTCTTATTAGAAAAGATATTTAATCACTTTGGGGGTTGATCCAGGAAAATAGTCCATTGGGCATGGAGTCAAGTGAAAACCACAGAAAGGAGATCATAATAGGGATCACATTACTTGCAGAAAATGAGGCAAAGTAAGTCTATCTTTCAACTATAAATAATCATGATATAACAACAAAAAAAGAAAAGGAAAGGGCCATCACAGTGAAATCATCTATCAAGGATGAATTTCCACTATGACTTTGGAAGAAAAAACTGAAGGCTGATGGCTAGATACAGAGCACTTATCTGGAGTGAATTCTGACCAGTCACCATTGAAAATAGAAGTCTTATAAACTATATGAAAGGAGCATGTAAAATGAATTCCAGACAGATTTTAACTCAGTTGATAAAAGAACAGATAGATTAAATGACAAAAAGGAGAACATAGTGAAAGAAATGATCGTAATGAATCTCATAATATCAAGAAAACGTTGTCGCTCTATATAATTCCATTCCAGGATCTCAAAATGAATCTGCATTCCAAAAGGATCTCTCTGCCCTAGAGCTTCCTCCCACCTTCCCCCCCCTGTTTTACAATGAATGCATCTCTATATAAATTCCCTCTCTCAAGGAGGTTGAAACCGCCTCATATCATAACTGACAGTTAACTAACTTCAACTGTCTTTAACTAATTATAACAGTAGTCTAAACTAAATTAAAAGTACAACCCAAATCCTAATTTCTAGCAAAATATTTATAGTTGTAAGTGCATTAGATCCTCCTCCATATAGATGAGTTGTAGTGGTGGCTATCTGGCAGTTGAAATAAAACTAATAGATTTCCCAGTGCATTTTGTTCAGGTCCCTTATATCCCTTCGGTGCAATAGTGAATACACAAACTGTAAGGTATCCATTGGACACACCGAGAAAAATACACAAGAGTAATATCCCACCTTCGCTACCATATTTTGCAGTAAAATAGAAAGCAAGGATGAAGCCTAATCGAGAAAGTGTTGCAATTGTTAACCAAGGCCTATTTTCCAGCTTCACACTATCGATTAAGGTAATGTATCTCCCAAAAAGATCTCCAACGTTAAACATTGTTATCAAAACAACAACATACCATGAACCCAAATGAAGCTTTCCCATATCTTCTGATAGAAAACCTAGGAAGATGGATAATGTAAGAACAAAAATACAAAAGATATCGAACCCATAGTCGATGTTCTGTCTCAGCAACTCCCTATTATGTAGATGTTGTCTATCTCCTATGTCCTTCTCATTTAGTGATAGTTTGATGCCTCTTGCTGCAAGGTCAGTGGTAACAGTCTTTGATCCCTCAGATGCCACCTTAGAATAGTAATATTTTAAAATTGGTAGGCGTGGGAAGACAATTGCATAGAGAAGAACGCACGCGAACACAAAGATGGTAGATATTGCAAAGAATAACAAAGCTCCTTTGTGAAGGCCATCGTTATATATTCATCATTCCCAAAGAATGCGATCATGGTAGATTCTGTTGACAGTCGAGACATGAGAAATTATTTCCAATGTCATCCCAAAAATGGTGTCTTTTCCCGAAGAAGTATTTGCACAAGATGACAAAAGACTTCTTCCCTTGAAAACCTGAAAATGGCTGCGGAAGGTGAGAAACTCTCCATATTGTTGTCACCTCCAGAAACCCTCAAAACAACTTCGAGCAAATCTAATGCCAAACCAAGTTGGACTTGATCTGGAACTGTTACATCCACGTTTGTCTTAAACTCATCATCTGTCATAGCATGTATTTTACTCTCAAACATTTTAAGAAACGTCTCCACTGCGATTGGCCCATTGTATGTTAGTAATACTTATTCATTTAATCCTTACAAATACATGGATGTATAATAACTTGTAGAGTAAAGACATTGTATAGAATTTGACTCCGTTTTTGCGTCCATGCAATTCTTTTGGTCGAAGTACTTGTATTTGCAGTCGAAGTTTTCGGCGTTACACGCGTTGTCATTCAAATCACGAACTTTTATTTTATTTTTAACTTTGGCAATTTGGCCAACATTATCTCTGTCATCCGCTATTAATTTTGCCCAACTACATGAGATAAATCGAAGGCAACTGTGCAGTGGAAGAATTTCCTGCATCATGCAGCAATGGCCATTGATCCATCGGGAAAAAATAAACTTGCGAATCAGAAGATCCCCAATAAATACACTCTGGATGGTGGGGTTCCTCGTCGGAGAAATAATGGAACCTTGAATCAGCTTTCAGACTTTCGGAGGAAGAAGCGTGGTGTAAAAAATGATAATTAAAACCCCGAAATTGCATGATTGGTGGTGTTTTGTGCATGCGGCATGTGTTAGTGTTATGTATTTGCCGTTTCTTCAGTTCTTTGTTTCTTCAATTGCTGTAGAGTTATTTTAGGACTAAGTTTTAATGCATAAATCAGTTGCAAAGTCATGACAGGGTTTAAACCAAGCACATTACTAATCACCAAACTCGTCCGTTGAATAGACGCTGGAGATGCTATATTTCTTTACTGCGATTTCAGATCCACGAGGGACAGTTGTAGGAGATGGAGAGCGGGAAACAAAGGTAGTAGCAACTACCATTGTAATCAGGAGCATTAAATAATAAAGATCCGTTTGCAACAGAGCCCCGACTTTCCGTCTTCTCTGAATTTCCTCTTATTCAACCGATGAAGGAGGCCAATTGATGGAACCTGAATCCTTCCACCATATGGAGAATTTGGACTGTCTTTTCCTATTGTAATGAGGCACATAATATACTGGAACTGTTTCTTTTTTGATGAAACCCCAAAAAACACAAGTGTTTGGTCCTGCATTATTGTAAGGAAGTACTGCCTTTCAATGTTGGGCATATTACGGTAAATAGGTTGCCACCGATATTTTTCATAAGGAAAATCATGGCGTAGGGTTAACCTGCATGCCCACATTCCAGTGCTTACACATCTTTCCAGAATATATTGGCCTACAGCTGTCCTGAACCCATTTTCCTTTGATATATTCACATGCTCTCTTCTCAATAGCTGATGTTTTTTCAACTTTTGTAGGAAGTAATTCTTCAGCAGAAATGATAGAGGACTTTCAATGATTGGAGGTGTGTATGAAGATGATCCTAAAAATAGCGTTTCTAGTTGATACTCCTGCAGATAATCTGGGCGAAAATGCCAAAGTAATATCGGAAAATTTCAAAATCTGTTACAACACCATGCGCAAGGGTGCTTTGAATTATACATGCGAAGGATATGCACAATCATTCAATTTACAACCTCGGTTTGGCCATCTGTCTTGGGGTGGAAGACCGTGGATTTGGTGAGCTTGGTGTCCAATAGTGACTAGAGCCTCAACCAAAATGTGATGAGAAATCAACTATCCTGATCTGAGACAATGGTTTGTGGGATTCAAAAATGTACCCAAACTCATTCAAAGAAGAGCTTGGCAGTGGCCTTTGCTGTTATGCTCTTCTTGCAGGAAACCAGAATCACCATCTTAGAAAAGAGATCAACAACCACAAAAACAAAGTCATTTCCCTGCTTGGTGGATGGGAGGCCCGACATGTATTCCATTGAGATGGATTCCATTGGCCTATCAGGAGTAGGAAGAGGGGTGTACAGGCCATGTTTCTTAGTGGTCGGTTTGGCAATAACGCAGGCAATGCAGGACCTAATATACTTACTGACCTCCTGTCAAAGTTTCGACCAATAGAAATGTTTTTGTAGCATCGCCACTATCTTTTAGATGATGAAGTGTCCTGCCACCCGACTATAGTGGGCTTCCCAGATCAGCTTCACTCACTCACTTGATGGAACATAGATATGGCCTAGACGACACAACAGCCCATCCTAAAGATGGAAATTATCGACAATTGCGTTTCCACCCAAAATTTGGTAGGTGGTGGCGAAGTTAGGGTCTGTCTCATAGAGTTGGGACCATCCAGATGTCTCATGGATGCAAGAGACTATCACTGTGGTGAGGTAATCAACGACATGATTGGTGCTTCCTATTTTATACTTGATGTTGAGGTGGAATTGCTGCAAGTATGTGGACCACTTTTGATGTTGGTCATTCTGTGATTTTCCTTGTGTCTGCATGAACTGCAGTGGCTTATGATTAGTGTGGATGATTGTCTCCTTCCCAAGAATGTAATGTCTCCACTAGCGGTAGGCTTGCATAATGGAGTACATTTATTTATCATAAGTAGGGTACTTACGGACAATATCTGACAGTGTCTCACTATGATAGGCCACAGGGTGGTTGTGCTAAGTGAGAACGGTGCCCACAGCATAGTCTGAAGCATCTGTCTCGATCTCAAAGGGATGTTGCAGGTCTGGTAGTGAAAGTACTGGGGTGGAGCACAAGCGCTACTTCAGATCATCGAACGCTTGTTGTTGGGATAGGCCCCATGCAAATTTTTCCTTACCACCACCCCTGTTTATTTGGATGAGGGCCCATGCAATATGGGAGAATCCCAACATGAACTTGCGATAGAAATTGGCAAGGCCCAAGAAGCTCCGGAGCTCAGTGACTGTTGTTGGGGCTGGCCAGTCACAGATGACTTGGATCTTGGCTGGATCCACATGTATGCCATGTTGATCAATGATGTAGCCCAGGTAATGGACCCTGTCCATGCCGAAGGAGCATTTTTCCAAGTTGGCGTATAGCTTGCGCTATCGCAGGGTGTGCAAAACCTAATGAATATGCTGCAAGTGTTCATCCCAAGTCTTGTTGTAAATTAGAATGTCATCCAGATACACCACTACAAAAGTATTGGTGAATGGTCGCAGGATATCGTCCAACATCCTCATGAAAGTGGATGGATCATTTTTCAAACCAAAGGGCATGACCAACCATTCAAAAAGGTCTTCCTTTGACTTGAAGGCAGTCTTCCATACATCTGTCTGTTCTATCAGGACCTGGTGGTAGCCAGACTTCAGATCAATATTACTGAAGTATTTGGCCCCCATGAGTTGATCAAGGAGGTCGTCGATTCGGGGAATCGGGTACCAATTTCTGACTGTGATTTTATTCAGAGCCTAGTAATCAATATAGAGTCACCAGGTTCCATATTTCTTCTATACCAGCATGATTGGGCTCTCGCAAGGTGATGATATGGGACAAATGTGCCCCTTGTGGAGCAGTTCTTGGATCTGTCACTTGATCTCCTCATTCTCTAACAAAGAGTGATGATAGACTGGCCCACTAGGAAGCAGTGTGTCTGGGGTTAGATCGATGGGGTGCTTGACCTGGTAGTGCAGAGGTACTCCTATAGGTGAGGAGAAGATATCCAAGTATTCTTCCATGACCTTATCTACTTGCTTCTACTATGTGGAGAGGTTGTCCACAGAGACCCTGGATGTGGCTGTGATCTTTCGCTTATTCTAAGAGCGAATCACAAAGAAGACAAACTTCCCCGTCTGAGAGATGACCTTCTTGCATTGCTTAGTAGAGATCAAGGAAATAGCACTAGGTGGGACTTCCTTGGGTATCCTGTACAATTTCTTGTTCAAAGTAATAATAACACTACGAGGCCTAGACTCATATCCAGCATGACATTTCCATAAATAAGGTTGGCCCAAAATAACATCACAAACTTTGAGAGGAGCAACATCACACAA
>CBVK0100745609.1:0-10903 GCA_900067695.1 Picea abies | reverse complement strand
AATAACATACAAAAAAATATATATATATATATATATATATATATATATAGGTCCATAGTACAAAAGTTGGGCTACTAGCCCCAAATGTATATAAGTACAAAATGGTGCACTTGGCACATAAAAAGTCTAGGCCTGAGGTTGGTGAGGTCGAGTTGACAGTTCTCAAAATGGTTTTCAAGGATTTGTTAACGGCTTCGACTTGACCATTAGCCCGAGGATACTAAGGAGATGAACACTCCTGCATGAAGCCCAATTTTGATGTTAATTCAGACATCATGCGGTTCTAGAAGTGACTGTCATGGTCAGTGACAATCTCTTTCAGAACCCCAAACCTAGCTATAACTTGATTGAAAATGAAAAGTGATGTGGTTTACCCATCGTTAGCGAATATTCAACATTGCTTCTACCCTCTTTGTAAAGTAATCAACTGCCACTATGATGTAACAATGCCCCCTAGACGAAACTAGGTGGCATGTCATAAAATATACCCCCTACTTCATGAAGGGGTCGACGATAATAACAAGAAACATGGGAGCATGGTGCACATGCATATTTTTAGTAAAGATTTGACAGGGGTGGCATTTCTTGACCGCTTAGACATAATCTTTAAAGATTGTTGGCCAGAAGTATTTGATGCACAAAATCTTTTGGGTTGTTTCCAACCCTGATAAGTGACCGCTACATGCTCTGGTATGACAGTCATTCAAGACTAACTCCGCTTCCTCATGAGTTAGGAAATGAGGGAGAATTGAGTCCGCCCCTCGTCGATACAAAGTGTCGACGATAATGAGGTAATTCTTAGCTAGGTGGCAGACTTGTTGTCGTTCATCTCGCGAGAAATGTGGAGGAAACTACATATTTTGGAGATATATAATGATATACCCATACCAAGGATTAGGTGAAGAGATGATGAATATATGCTCATCTGGAAACGAGTCAATAACTTTGTTATCCTCATTCTCTACTGAAAACTTCGACATAAGTTTGACAAAGACCATTGACTTCTTGGACATGGGAGAAGCAAAATCCAAATCAAACTTTTGAAGAACAACAATCCACTTGTTGTATTTCCCGCCAATGATTCATGAAGTCAAAATATACTGAAAATGATTAATGTCAACGATGACGGTCGTCTTGCGTAATAGAATATAGTGTCAGAGATGTTGAACATCATGGAATGTTGCTAAGGCTAGTTTCTCAACATGAGAATACTTTAGTTCAGGACCTAACAAGGTGCGATTCAAGTAATAGATGACATTCTCCCAGAGCTCATCGTCTTCATGAACTAAGGCCATGCCAATCGAAGATTTAGTTGCTATGAGATATAGCAGGAAATCTCTATTATAATCTAGGGGGCTTATCAAGGGAGTGAACACTAAAGCCTTCTTCAATGTATCGAAAGAACATTGTGTCGACTCATCCCAATGAAAAGGAACCCCTTTCTTTAAAAGACACATAAAACCTTTTGTGATATTAGCATAGTTCAGTACAAAATGCCAAAGAAAATTTTCCTTTCCTCGTAAACTCTTAAGCTGACACACTGTGCGCGGGGGAGGCAATTGTTTTATTGCCTCAACCTTTAAAGGGTCAACCACGATCCCTTTTGTTGAAATGATGAATCCTAAGAGACGTCCTAATGTTACACAAAAGATGCATTTGTGTGAATTCAAGCGAATTCGATAGTTGCGACATCTTTCGAGGGCAAGGCGGAGGTGTAAAAGGTGGTGCACCCTCTTACGATAATGGGTGGTGAGATCATCCAAATAAGCCTCCACATTGTGCTTAAGATCATGAAAATCGAAGATCATGGCCCACTAAAAAGTAGATCCAACGTTTTTTAGGCCAAAGGGCATCTTTTTGTATGCAAAGGTTTCTCAATGAAAAATACAAGTCGTCTTGTGTTGGTCCTCGGGGCATATTTGTATCTGGTTATAACCAGAAAAAACATCCATAAAAGAGAAAATCTCACTTCTTATGCACTCGTCAAAGATTTTATCAATGAACGACATAGGGAAGTTGTCTTTAGGACAAGCTTTGTTGGGAGGCCTTTTAGGCCCTTATAATATTCATCACACATTAGACATTAGACATTATCATACATAAGTGAATATAAGAATATATGTAATAATACATGTAATAAAGTATATTAAAGGATAAACTCACCTAACTAAAGATTCGTTGGAGCGGGTGTAACTGCTCCAACCATTTCTCCTATGTATAAATATTCTTGAAGACGGAATATGAACTCGGTTGGTTAACCTTCCCACAAATACTTATTGAGTATGTGGATGTGTTCTTAATGTGCTTTCTCCAATGTAGTCTCTTCTTTGAATGCATGTGTAATCTAGAAGATTACAATAGTGGCATCGTTGCCTCTTTCATTCGGTTGGGTGACAGTAGCAACAAATGAGAGTGATTCAAATTTGGATGACATGGAAATATAAGAAGACATCGATCGTTGCTCGTGGAAAAGATGGAGATATACTCAAAATTCTGCAAACATCCAAACAAGAACGAGAGATGATATTTTATCGAAGAGTTTGTGAGGATGGTGGAAGTAAAAAAGAGAATCTTGCAAGTCAATGCTTCTGATGTTAGAAAAAAAGGATCGCGGAGCAATAAAATAAAACAAATGCGGAAATAAAACATAGAAGATATATAGATATACATGGTTCACCCAGTGTGGGCTACGTCCACCAGAGAAATTGTAGGGTCCGTCCTTTTGTTATCCAGCAAAATGAAAGGATACAACCTACAACTCAACCATTGTAACTTCCTCTTCTTCCTCTCACAATCTCCTCTCTCATAATATAATATTCACACACATGCATAATCGTAATACAATTCCCTCATAAAAGAGGGTTGTCTTTTAAGGCAAAAAACCCTAAAATAACTTCTACTATCAGATCTACGACCTTATAATGAATGGTTCAGATTAACTATGAAATTACAATATTTTACAAGACATTTTTTCGCAAAATTTTGCTTCGGGGGCGCTTTCCCCAAATCCCCCATTAGGGGGGGCTACAAAAACTATTGTTGCGCCACTCCCCCCCCTCAACGATAGTTGTGGGAAGCCCCTCCACACCCCCTGTTAGGGAATGGGGTCCAAGCATCGCTGAAACAAACCTTTGAATCAGGAAGATAATCAAGCTCCACAACCAACAATCTCCCACTTGGAGACTGATCACAACAACTCTACTGTTGTTGTACCTGTTGGACTATACTCCACCTTGGACCTAGCAAATTTTTCATCTTCACCTTCATGCTTGAAGACCAACTGAAACTCATAAAGAACTCAATTTCTCCCTGGTTACTACCTTTTTTAACATGTCTAGAGGATTCTAGCTAGTATGTATCTTTTCCAACTTCAAATGTCCATCTTTCAAGACAGATCGTATGAAATGATACATGAGCTGTAAATGCTTAGTCTTAGAATGGAAGGCTGATTTCTTTGCAAGATGAATGAAACTCTCGTTGTCATAGTACAACCTGCTATTCTCCTGCTTCTTTCCCAATTCCTCCATAAACCTCTGTGTAACACCCTGTTTCCCCCAGTCTGTAAAAATAACTATATTGGCCAAGAACTATGGCAAACTCAAAGATGTGAATGTTTGACTTGATGAACCTTTGTATAAAAGGTTGATGAATGTAAATTATGTTATGAATATGTGTTGCATGACTGCTGGGAGGGGGATGTGCTAAAAGAGACCACGATGGCTAATGAGAGGTGGTGGAAGGGACCTAGAATGGTTGCGTTAACTTCCACCGAGCCAATACTGTATTGGTTTATAGTTGCTCACAAACCAAAGCAACTCTCTGATCCTGGAAGGGATTTCCCGTCATATTGGTAGGTGGGGAGGCTCCTCAAGAGTTAATGAGGGGATGGGGGTGAACCGCCCATCTATAACAGCCCTCAGACCTGACCATGGACGATGGAATTCGCGCCACACGCAACCTTGCAAACAGAAATGGGCAAGGGAGGAAATGTGGAAGAGGGGAGAGCAGCGCGCACGACGGAAAATCGCAGAAGAGAACTGGAGAAACCTTGGAAATGCAGGGAGTTCTAAATACCCAGAGAAGGAGAGTAACCTTCATCCTGGATTGTTTTCCTGTATCAGGAGAAGGAGAGTAACCTTTGTCCTTGATTTTCTGTTGAGCTGGAAGTAGGAAACTGAACCTCAAAGCATCGTGGTCTAACTTGGGGGTGGCTAGTGGTAAATCCGTTTGGAGTCACTGAGCCTACGGTTGGGTGGAAACGAGCACCCCTCTCAGCAATTGCATCACGCCTGGTAGATTTGATAAGTGTTTTATACCTTGTATTTCGAACTAAATATCATGAATGCATGCTTGTATTTATATGCCCATAATAATTCCTGTGTAGAATGATTGCCTGGTGTTTTAAACTGGAAATAATGGATGCATGTGTATGTTATATGTCACCGTTGGTTTCTGCATAAATGGTTAAGTCTGGAAACCTTATGCAAGGAAGGATAACTCTCTAAGGTCTCGGAGTCATGGGAGTTTGAAGCCCGAGAAGTGGAATTTCGTGATTCAAGCTTAGAAGGGATAGCGAGCCCAATTATAGAAAGAGGGAATACCTTATCATTTGGTAGACGAACGGTCGAAATCCTTTTGGGAATACCCCAGGTCTATCAAGACCGATGGATCTAGAGAAGGAGCGTAGGCGTTAACACCTCGCCCCTTTCAGCCTTTGCAAGTAGCGATGGGACCCAGGATCGTAGATCCAAGGATCTGACGGAGCCCTATTGACCGTCGATCTTAGCCTTTATATAGGCAGGAGAGTAGCATTTCGCTGACTCGCGACTTGGAGAGGTCAAGGGTAGGGCTGCATGAACTCACGATTTGCGAGATCACGATGTGATCATGACCGTTGAATCCAAGGCACGGGGGAACCATTGGATTAGAACCCTTGTGGGTATTGCCTATCAGGCGTTCAGAACTTGAGAGAGTTTCCTTTCGATTGTAGAAGTCGCGAAGTGCCGAGCATCGAGGGCTTGTGCAAGCACGTGACCCATCCTTAAGTGGGGACCGCGTAGTTGACAAGGGGCGTAACAAAAAGCGCCCAGAGGAAGGTGGGAACGGGTGACAGGTGGTGGACACATGTCGCCTGGGAAGGAGTCAACCCATTGTTGACTTATCGTATCTCGAGAACTCGCGGAGGAGGAGCATGAGGGCTCAACACTCCAACCCGCGAAGTCGCGAGATGCAAGTAGCGCTAGTATTTAGCCTAGGAAGCAGGTAACCGATGGTGGACATGTGTCACACTGGGGAAGAGTCAACCCACTGTTGACTTATCATGGCTTGGGGTTTCGCAAGATGAAGAAGCTGCACCTTGATTGCTAAGGCCGCGAAACGTCGAGAGCCGAGGTCTCGTGCGACGGGCAGCGACGACACAACTCGTGAGTAGAGTATAGCGGGGTTGAAAAGTGGCGTGTGCATGTCGCTTTGGCAGAGTCCACACAACAGTGACTTCTCGCGTCTCGGGGATTCACGAAGGAGGAGCACGAGAACTCAACACCTCAACTGGCGAGGTTGCGAGTAGTGCTAGTGTTTGGCCTAGCCACGGTTACATGTAGCAGGCGCTAGTGAGGAGAGAGCCATACCCGCATAACATCTCGGGTATCGGTGTTTGGAGAAAGGGGAGCCGAGGGTCTTGATTCCCGACTCGTGAGTTGCGAAAGGCGCTTGTGCTAAGGCCAGCTTGTGGTCGTTTGAGAGAATTTAAGGAAGGAGAGGGTCTGCGCTAGGCCCCATAAAAGTCTCGAGGATTCTGTTCCTCGAAGGAAAAGACAAAAAAAAATCTAAGTTGCGGTAGTGGGTGTGTGACAAATTGGTATCAAAGCATGGTTACAACACTTGGCCTGCTTGGGCTCATGAACGAGTTGCGCATAAACTCCATTTGAAGTACTGTTAAAAAAAAAAAAACAGTAACCTTTCATCTTAACCCCTTTAGCAAAAGCCAAAGTTAAGATTGAAATTCCTACTGTGTGTGTGTTTGAAAAATATGAATTATGCACTGATTGTGAATGAATATAGTGTTGACTAACAATAAGTGTTTTTCTTGCACAACAAGCGGACGATCAACCGCGGGAAACTGTAGACGGATCGAATGGTGACGCACCAAGAAGTGGGGGATGGCTCCCACAACAGAGATGAAGAGTCTGACGAAAGGAGAGCGGTAGAGACCCCTCTCGATCTAGTTGAGACTGTGAGAAGCCTCATGGTCAAACTACAGAGATGCAAAGCCGACAACGAGAGGTTGATAAAAGAGAAAGAGAAGCAGACAGAAATTAATGTAGTCTTGCTACAGGTTTATCCGACATACAAAGACAATTGCAGCATGAACCTGACACCAGTCACGCGGATCGACGACAGACAAAGAAAAGTCGAAGTCCACCTGAGATACTGAAACGTGGTCTTTTAAGTGGCCACATTGGGAAGAGTACCTCAAGAAAGGTCCACCCTAGAGATAAGGGACAAGCATCGGACGATTCCTCTGGAAAGGAAACTGGCGACTCAGAGGGATCTTCTAGTAGCAGAACTAGTTCCTATTCCCGAAGAAAACGGAAGAAGCGAAAGCATTCCAAGAGTCACAATCTCGAAGAATTCAAGAAGGCCAAACCACCCTCTTTCGACAGTGAAATAAAGAAAGGGGAGGAAGTGGAGGCCTGGCTGCTTGGACTAAAGAAGTATTTTAGAGTCTATGACTTCTTGAAAAACTTGAAGGCCCGAATAACCACTTTCAACTTGAATGGAAAGGCTTCCATTTGGTGGGAAGACCTTAAGAATGTAAAAGGGATTCATGAAGAGGACCTATATTGGGAACAGTTTGAGAAATACTTCAGAAAGAAGTGTCTGTCGGAAAAGTATTTCGACGAAAAGACTAAAGAATTCTATGAACTCAAACTGGGGCAACGCACCATAGAGGAATATATCAGCAGATTCCTCGAATTGTTGAGGTACGTACCCTATATAAAAGCAGAGAAGGCAAAGGTGCAACTATTCATCAGTGGACTACCTAAGGACTATCAAAACAGAATTGAGTTTGATGAACCAAAGACCCTAGAAGACACTATCCGAAAGGAAAGATATTGTTACGAACAGCTGGGGCATCGGACATAACCTCGCGAAAACAGGAAGCAGAAGAATAGTTCAGGATTCCAGAAAAAAGGGGTTTAAATCCCCAAGATTTAAAAACTATAAGAAGGACTCAAGGATGAGCTTCCCAACCCGAAGTGTACACCAGCAGAATTTCCCCTCCCAGAGCGGAAATAAACCTTCTGGATCTACCCCAGGAAAGATTGATAACCCAAAGAGAGAACCCTTGAAATGTTGGGGTTGTGGAGAAGAACATCTACTGAAGGACTGCCCGCATTGACAACATAACAGTCGGAGAATTTACAACGTTCAAGAAGCTACCACTGTTAATGATGTGGCCAGGAGTGTGCCGCAAATTTATGCAACCTTGGATAATAAACAAGCTGACCACCAAGCTTTAGTGGTGGAGATGGAAGGTATGATCACCATCCATCTAGTGTCTATTCTAATTGACCCTGGTTCAAATTTGAGTTATATAGCTCCTAAGGCTGTTAATAAGTGTAAATTACAGCCACATAAACACACCAAGCCATGGATGGTACAGTTAGCCACTGGAACCAAAAGAAAGGTAGTGGAGGTCATACTAGCTTGCCAATTCACTATGGGTGAATTCCCCACCCAAGAAACCCTTAACATACTGCCCCTAGGATCATATGACCTGTTGATTGGAATGGACTGGCTAGCCACATATAAAGCCATATTGGATTGTTACCATAAAACTTTAGAATGTGTAGGTGAAGAAGGAAGAAGGATAACCCTTCGAGGGATCCAAAAACCTATCTCGATGAGATGAATATCAACCCTTCAAACGAGAAAGTATTGCAGAAAGGGATGTCTACTTTATGCGATACAGGTGTTGGAATCAGCTGAAGATGACAAACCAAGCCTCAAAGATCACACCACACTAAGAGAATATAGAGATGTATTTCCGGAAGAGGTATCGGGTCTACCACCAAGAAGGGACATTGAATTCTCGATAGAACTTGCACCGGGAGCAGTGCCAGTGTCTAGGACACCCTACAGGATGAGCACACCCGAGCTAGTTGAGATTAAATTACAACTAAAAGAAATGATGGACAAAGGCTATATCCGACCCAACGTGTCTCCATGGGGAGCACCAGTTCTGTTTGTAAAGAAGAAAGATGGTACCCTCGGACTATGTATAGATTATAGACAACTAAACAAGGTAACCATAAAGAACAAGTACCCCTTACCCAGGATTGATGACCTGTTCGATCAGTTGGGAGGTCCTTCCATCTTCTCAAAGATTGAATTGAGATCTGGATGCGATCAAGTCTGAATCAAGGGTGAAGACATCCACAAAATTGCTTCAGAACGAGATATGGTCACTATGAGTTTGTGGTAGTACCATTCGGATTAACTAATGCCCCTGCCACTTTTATGTGTTTGATGAACAATGTGCTTAGCAAATTCCTAGACAAATTTGTACTGGTTTTTATTGACGATATATTAATTTACTCCAAGAATAGAGAGGAACATGAGGAACATCTTAGACTCGTGCTTCAAGTGTTAAGAGAACATCAACTCTATGCCAAATTTAGCAAGTGCGACTTTTTCTAGAAGCAAATACATTACTTGGGACATGTCATATCTGAAGAAGGAGTAGCAGTAGACCCTGACAAGACCAGGTCTATCATGGAATGGCCTACTCCAAAGGATGTTTCAGATCTCAGATCCTTTATGGGCTTAGCAGGATACTATAGGAGATTTATAAAAGGATTCTCCAAGATTGGTTGCCCAATCACTGCCCTCCAGAAGAAGGGAGCTAAATTCACGTGGACATAAGAATGTGAAGAAAGATTTCAATCCCTAAAACATCTACTGACCCACGCACTCGTGTTGAAGATCGTCAATCTCGAAGCTGACTTACTCATGTGCACATATGCATGCAAAGAAGGGCTCGAAGGAGTCCTTATGCAAGGAGGAAGTGTAGTCTGCTATGAATCCCAAAAATTGAATGAGCACGAAGTCAACTATGTGACCCATGATCTAGAACTGGCTGCCATAGTGCATGCCTTAAAAATGTGGAGGCATTACCTCTTGGGAATAAAATTTGTACTTATGACAGATCATCGTGGATTGCGATATCTATTTGACCAACCAAAACTCAATGCTAGACAAGCTAGGTGGATGGCCCTTCTTAGTGAGTTTGATTTTGAAATCAAACATATCAAAGGAAAGGAAAATAAGGTGGTCAATGCCCTTAGCAGAAGTATGAAAACAATTCATCTGACAGCAGTGAGCACCTGCGAGACAAATGTCAAGGAAAGAGTCAAGAATGCACAAAAAACAGACACATTCTTTCAGACCGTGACCTCGTACCTGGAGCAAGAACCCACAGGAATAAAGTATGAAGGCTACCAGATGATAGATGGAGGTCTGCTAACTTACAAAAACAGGTTGTATATTCCAGAATGTGATGACTTGAAGAGGTTCATAATGGATGAACTACATAAAAGACCATATACTGGTCATCCCGGATACCAGAAGATGATCACAACCACCAGGAAACTATTCTATTGGCCTGGATTGAAGAAAGACATAGTTGAGTACTTAGCCAAATGCATAGAATGCCAACAGGTTAAAGTAGAACACTGACACCCAGCAGGATTATTACAACCTGTACCAATCCCGGAATGGAAGTGGGAAACCATTTCCATGGACTTCATCACCGGATTACCAACATCGACCAAACAGAATGATGCCATCATGGTAGTGGTGGATAAATTGAGCAAGTCTGCCCATTTTATCCCTGTCAAATCGACTTGCAAGGCAATCGATATCGCCAGCGTATTCATGAAGGAGATATTCAGACTACATGGTATGCCTAAGGAGATCGTGTTTGACAGAGACACAAAATTTACTTCCAACTTTTGGAAATCCTTGATGGTTGGTCTAGAGACCAAATTACTATTTAGCACAACCTATCATCCTCAAACCGATGGACAGACGGAAAGAGTGAACCAAATATTAGAAGATATGCTAAGGATGCATGTAATGCATCAACCAAAAAGTGGGAAGATTACCTGCCATTGGTGGAATTCTCTTACAACAATGGCTACCAAGAATCCCTAAAGAGGAGCCCTTTCGAAGTCCTCTATGGTAGACCGTGCAATACTCCAGTCAGTTGGAGTAATCCCGTGAACAGAGTTACTATTGGACCCGACATGTTGAAAGAAATGGGACAACAAGTGACTCAGATAAAACAAAATCTAAAGGTCGCTTAGAACAAATAGAAAAGTTACGTCGACCGAAAGAGAACTTCGAGAGAATTCAAGATAGGAGACCACGTATATCTCAGAGTTAGGCCCAGGAAGACTTCCCTAAGGATGGGAGCTTGTGCCAAGTTGGTGTTAGAATATATAAGATGGTGTGCTCGTTTTACCACGACGATACCCTCGTCTCCCAACCACAGGCCGAAGCCTCCCTCCAAGCACCTTAACCTTGAACTGAGAATTCCTCCGGAAGCAAACACTAGGCTAGATAGCCAAACAAAGAGCAGCGCATCTCTCCCCAAGGCTAGCACATCACAAAAAGCTGATCAGATAGTCCAAACCCTAGCCAAGAGATATCCAAGCCAAATACTGAAACTTGCTGCTGCTGCACCTGCACCTGCAACCCTCCTCCAAACCTGCGCAACAGCTACACCTGCAGTGCGCACCAACTGGGAAAACTGCAGTCCTGAGATGTGACAAATGAGAAACTGGCGCCCTGTATTTATAGTAATCCTGCCAGTTTACTGGGGCCGACTTCTCCTTCT
>CBVK0100745608.1:0-10903 GCA_900067695.1 Picea abies | reverse complement strand
ACAACCCATTCAACAATGGCCCCGCACATTCCGACCATTCCCGTCGGTAATGCGGTAGTTAATCAAGCACCGATTGGCACACCTATAACACCAAGACAGAATCTCCCTTTTGGATTTAGGGCACTGAACGCATCTGACACTACCACTGCCCAAACCACTGCTCAAATCATACCGGGAAGTTCCATACCTATCCAACAACCCGGAGGGACTGTCCTTGGTAGTTCTAACCCAATCGGCAACACTGGTCAATCTTTTACATCTGGCCCTCAAATCCCGGGAACTCTACCTCAAACTGGGGGGCATCCTCCCACCGGAAGACAAATCACATTCTAGGGGCACCCTCATGCTGGGGGGCAACCTCAAGTCAGAGTCCACCATCAACCACAAGGAAAAAATGTGTCCGTTGCACCCAATCCGTGGAACATCCCTTTTCAAGGAAATCCGTATGCCTCCGTGGGACAAAATGTGTCTGTTGCACCCAATCCGTGGAACATCCCTTTTCAAGGAAATCCGCATGCCTCCACGGGACAAAATTTGCCTACCACATCTAACCCATGGAACATTCCTTTTTTAGGAAACCGACACTTCCCGGTAGGACAAAATTCGCAGACTCCGCAACAACCTCCTTATGGAAAAATGCCCAACCCAACCCATAACCCTCAGAACCCATCCGGTTATCCTCCGCTCACACATACTTCTCAAAACACCTCAAATCCTATGTACCTTGGTCAAAACCAACATTACATGAGAGGGCCCACGAGTTATAATTATCCACATAACCCAGTATTGGGCCCCACTGATGTTCCTCTGTCGCACCAGCATTACCCATAGGTTAACCAACAACTACCTTTTCTAGCCACCCTGGACCTTACAGATCTGTCTCGGTTAACGAATGATCCCATTCATCATTCTTCGGGTTGGCCAACTATTCCAGCAAAGCTCCCTTCTGATATCCCAAAATTCGACGGAAAATTCGGAGAAGACCCGAACAACCACGTGATGACCTTCCATTTGTGGTGCTCATCCAACTCCCTCATGGACGATTCTATTCGTTTGCACCTTTTCCAACGGACATTCACGGGTTCCACAGCAAAATGGTATATTGAATTACCACGTGCATCTTTTTACGATTTCAACTCCCTCGCCATGTCCTTCCTCACACACTTCCAACTGCCCATCCGATACGAGATGGGTACTGAACTATTAACCTCTCTTCGTCAGACTACTTCCATACACATCTCCGATCATATCCATGAATGGAGAAGACGATGAAGGCTAATCAAAGCAGTCATCCCTGACCAATTATTAGCGGAATGGTTCATGAAATCCTTACTACCCAAGATCTCTCATGATGTTTCCATGGGCGGCGTGGTCACCGAGGAAGAAGCCATCGCCTAAGCTCAGTACTTAGACTTAGTCTATTCGCAATCCAGTACTCTATATGAGTTGATACCGAATGCTACCCGTCCCAATAACGATCCATCCAAACCATCGACTGCTTCGCATGCGGATGGAGTTATTGGCTCCGTCAAAACTCAATCTACTACTCAGTCTACTGGCACAATCCAGTGGCCCGCTTCCACGACCGCCCCCAGTTCGACTGCACCCTCTTCTACCCCCACCCAAACTCAAGTCTCTTATGTGAATGTAGTCCAATCAACCCCTTCACAACAACCTAGGGGCAAGAAGAAAGCGAGAAACAAAATAAAGAACAACAATAACAATGAACAACCCAAGACCCAACCACAAACCCCTGCTGCTGGAAAACAACCACAGTGAAAACCGAAATTCCCATGTCTCATTTGCGGTGATGATCACTACACTCAAGACTACCCACATCGCGATGAAGTGGCTAAAAATTTTAAGGGAAATTCACAACCCGTTGTGCTCACTCAGCCTTTTCTGCAACAACAATCTTTGGTTGCACAAACCCCCACGTCGGGGGGCAATTCCAACCAACCCCATGATGAGGCATCGACAAGCGCACACATTTATATGTTTAACGGGATTAATCTAACCACTCATTCTGCGACATACGACACACTAGTTAAACCCGATAATCCAAAGACTGCTAACGGTTCTTCGCTAGATCCTTTACCATCTGTTGTCAATCCTCCATCTATTAGCCCTCCATCCGGGCCACTTCAGATTAAGAAACCTTCTTTTGACTCCATCTTACGCCCTCCTAAGAGCACCATCCGGAAATCCACTTTCAATCCTAATTCACGAGCTGCCCAAAACTACAATATTGTAGAAGATTTGGCCCAAGCTCCGTGTGCCATGTCCGCATTGGAAGTGTTACAACACTGTCCCAACCAACGTAGGACGCTCTTAGCTGCTATCGGCGCCTGCGATCCCGAGTCATCCAACTACATCATGTTTAATCTGGACGACCATCAACCGTTGTTCTCCCACCAGCTAGCTTTCCAAGTCGATGTTGTTGTTTATAATCAACAAATCCATCGAACCATTTTGGACGAGGGAGCCTCCACCTGTGTCATGTCTCTATCTTGTTGGAAAGGTTTGAAATCACCTGCCCTTAACAAATCCCCCACGATGTTACGCGCTTTTAATGGATGAGGTTTCCATCCTCACGGATTATTGCAATCCCTGGCCGTCCAATTGGGCGGCAAAACTTTTACCGTTGATGTCGAAGTGGTCGACGCTCCCCTCGATTACAACCTATTGCTCGGAAGAAGTTGGTTCTATGATATGACTGTTGTTGCCTCGTCGGTGTTTCGATGTGTACAATTCCCTCATCAAGGAAAAATTGTCACCGTTGATCAACTTGATTTTTGTACACCCGACGCCCGCATCCCTGGCACCAACAATATTCCCTTTTTGGGAGATCACCTAGTTACGTATGAAAGCGTTGGTGTTGGCTTATTGAAAGATTCTAGCCTCATGGGTACCTTCCCTACACCACTTCCACCTACTACACCTCATATTGTCGTCGTCAATATGATCTCGACTTTTCCCTACCAATCCTTGGAATCATCTGACCCTTGGATTGTGCCTAGTCCTTTGGAATTCGATGGACTCAGTGACACCATGCCACTCAGCCCAGCCGAGGCCACATACGTAGCTATTCAATCCGCATCTCCCTCTTCGAACACTTCACATTCACTGGCACCCGACACTTACTCGATGACCTCGTGGTTGAATTCCCTATCATCTATCATTGATTACATTTCCCACATTTTTCCTTCGGACGAATCTATCATGGAAATGCTTAGCATTGACGATTTTCCCTGGGATGACAACCACCATCGATCCTCTTTTCTTCCATCTTTGGAAGAAGTGCAAGACATACAATTTGTCTTCCCCCCCCGATGTTACCAATGCTCCACAATTCCCTATCCTCACCCAAGATACTTTCTCTGAGGGAAACATGGGTAACATCTCTGCCACAATCACAATTGACATTTCAGTCAAAGAAGGTGTCGTGGAAAACATTAATCTTGGTGCTAATTGCACGCCCGATGAAGTGGTTTCTTACACCGCTTTGTTCAAGGAATTCTGTGATGTCTTTGCATGGAGTTACGAAGAAATGCCAGGGATTGACCCTTCCATCGTCATACATGAAATCAAGACTTACCCTGATGCAAAACCGGTTCAACAGAAACTCCACCCGGTTCACCCCAAGAAACTGGCAGCTATAAAGGTAGAAGTTGAAAAACTTCTAAAATCTGGCTTTATCTACCCTGTCCCTTTGACGGAATGGGTCTCTAACCTTGTTCCGATGGCCAAGAAACAAGGGACCATTCGTGTCTACGTAGATTATCGTGATCTCAACAAAGCTTGTCCCAAAGACAACTACCCTACACATTTTATCGATCAAATCATCGACAATTGCGCGGGAAGCGTGATCTTCTCTTTCATGGATGGATTTTCTGGATACAACCAGATCGAAATATTGCCTGCTGATCAACATAAGACATCCTTCATCTTCCCTTGGGGAACTTTTGCCTACCGAAAGCTACCTTTTGGCCTTAAAAATGCTGGTGCCACTTTCCAGCGAGCCATGTCGTACGCTTTCCATGACATCAAGCATATCGCGGAACCTTACCTTGACGACTTACCCGCCCATTCATCCAACTGACCCGATCATATCGGTCACTTGCGGACAATTTTTCTTCGATGTCGTTTCTATCGTATTCATCTAAACCCGCATAAATGCATCTTCGCTGTCGAATCCGGCCGACTCCTCGGTTTCATCGTCTCCAAAGACAGGATTAGGGTGGATCCCCTAAAGATCAAGGCCATTCTATCCTTACCCCCACCCACCAACTTAACCCAACTTCAAAGTTTGCAAGGAAAAGCAAACTTTCTCCGCCATTTCATCTGCAATTCCGCCGAGATCACTAAAGGATTTATGCGGCTACTGCAAAAGAACATCCCTTTCATTTGGGATGACACTGCCCAACGGTCATTCGACACTCTCAAGCACGCTTTGACCCACGCTCCTTTGTTACATCCTCCCGAATATACAAAGGATTATATCCTTTACTTGGCTGCTTCCACCTCCACCATTGCGATGATGTTGGTTCAAGAGGACGCTAACGACGAAGAACACGTGATTTATTATCTGAGCAAGAGTTTATCCGGACCCGAACTCAGATATTCACATGTCGAAAAACTGGCTATGGCAGTTGTCATTGATGTCCAACGATTCTTCCACTACATCCTATTACGCACCACCATGGTAATCGCAGACTCTAACCCCATGTACCACGTCTTAACACGTCAAGTACTTGGGGGAAAATATTCAAAATGGATCGTTATTCTTCAAGAATTCGATCTCGAGTTTACAAAGGCCAAAGCCAAAAAATCCCTGGTGTTTGCCGAGCTCATCTGTACTCTCCCAAGTGCCGATGAAAACATTGAACCTAGAGACCCTCTTCCCGACAAGTCTCTCTTCCTCATCAGCACCTCTGACCCTTGGTATGGAGACATTCTCCTTTACCTTCAAACCCAACGTTTTCAGCCCAACATCTCTCGCGAAGAGCGTCGATGCATACGTCACCACTCTCGTCATTACCTCATCCTCGACGATACTTTGTACCATCGTGGTATTGACACCATTCTTCGGCGATGTCTAATTCACGAAGAGGCTGAACACATTCTGAACGATTGTCACCTTGGTGCTTGTGGCGATCACCTTTCCGGGATGGACACAGCCCAAAAAATCCTACGTGCTGGCTACTTTTGGCCCTCGATTTTAAAAGATTGCATCGAGGCCGTCAAAAAATGCCCACCCTGCCAAATCTTCAACAAGAAGGCACGAAACCACCCTACTGCGCTGCATCCCATTATTTCTATCGTCCCCTTTTCCAAGTGGGGTATTGATTTCATGCAGTGTAAGCCTACCTCAACTGGGGGGCACGGTTACATCATCGTCGCCGTCGATTATTTCACAAAATGGGCTGAGGCTATACCTACCTTCCTGAACGATGGCCATACTGCAGCTCTATTCCTCTTCAACCACATCATTACTTGTTTTGGCATACCACATGCCATTGTCACCGACCATGGTGCACACTTCAAAAACCAGATGATGAGCGAATTACACGTCAAATTGGGTTTTCGCCATGAAAAATCATCCCCTTACTATCCTCAAGAAAATGGACAAGTTGAAGCTATCAACAAAGTCCTAAAAACCATGATCCAACGCATGGTAGGGGAAAACAAGACATCGTGGCATTTACAACTGTTTTCTGCTCTTTGGGCCTATCGCACGTCTGTGAAAATCTCAACTGGATTCACTCTTTTCTAGTTGGTCTATGGCATTGAAGTCATCTTACCAATCGAGTGTGAAATTCCGTCACTAAAATTGAAAGTAGAACTCCTGCCCCATACCTCTACGGAAGAAGAACGATTCTTGTACCTATCCAAGCTGGACGAAACACGCCGTGATGCTGCTCTCGTTAATGAGGCACATCAGAAACGGATCAAGAGTCAATATGACAAATCTGTCCAACCTCGAGCCTTTGCAAAAGGAGACTTAGTCCTCGTTTATGACCAAGCACACGATAAATTAGGAATAGGAAAGTTAGAACCTATGTGGCACGGTCCTTACATCGTGAAGTGTGTTTTACACAGAGGTGCTTACAAACTAGTAGATCATGATGGAATTTCCATGGGAGAGCCCCGAAACGGGCTTTACCTTAAAAAGTACTATGCCTAGATCACCTAGCGTCTATACTTTGTACACTATTGTATTTTTAGTTTGGTGTGCCTTTTATTTCACGTGCTCGAGTCTTTACCATTGCCACTCATGATTGTGCCTGTGTTTTCATGCGCAGATGATGTCTGCCTTTCCTATCTTTTTTGGGTTCGCGGATGGTGCCAGTCGACATACCCGGAACATTACCTCGGCAGCATGGGTTATTTATCAGTTTGACAAGGTGGTGAGTTCAGGAGGCATCTGTTTAGGACCAGCAACCAACAATATGGCAGAATATCACGCTGTCATTGGACTGTTAACCCAAGCCTCCTCCCTAGGTATTTCCCATATCATTGTATACTTAGACTCCCAACTCGTGGTTTATCAACTCAACCGCATCTACGCTATCTGTAGTCCTATCCTGCTACGTCTACACTTGCAAGTTCGTCGTCTCGAAGGAATGTTCGATTACATTGAATATAGACACATTCCAAGAGAACTGAATAGTGTTTCAGATTCATTAGCCAATTACATCATGGATTGGTATTTAGCCCACAGATAAGATTCAAGGAAAGCAAAAATTGTACATTACATGTAAATTAAAACACATCACAGACATCATCATGTACAAACCATCGGCATCATAAAACTCGAAACTGTATATATATATATATATGGCGTGACTGAAATGTTTACATTACATCAAAAAGTCTGTAAGAGAACAAAATATTGGGCTCATCCACCCATACAACTTCGCCAGACAAGGCATACAAAAAACATGATCTCGGGGAAACTCTAATCTCCCCACACTACGTTGTGCTGTGAGTAATATAATACTGTGCGTACTACACGTCTCAACAGAGAATTGATATTCTCTGGCACCCCTACAGTGTGTCGCTGCAGATGCAAAGGCATGTCCCCTCTCCGCAGAGGAGGGATACCCATCGTAAGGCCTTGGAGGTTCCTCTCAACCTCCCGAAGGCCCACCACCGGTACTGTTGGGTCTGCTACAACTGGGGCACCGCCACGACGGCCTGGCACTGGTATGTCCGTTGGGCGCACTGCTCCCTTGTCTACACGTTGAAGACAAAACATCTGTTAAACACTCTCTTACATACCCAAAAAAATACATATACATCAAAAACATAAAAACAAACTAGACAAGGTACGACTTAGTCTCTTACCTGACTCGTCCCAATCTTCCCCCTCGGGCAGAATCAAATCCATACTCCCGTGGAAATCTACATCAGCATACGGGAAGTCCTCGATCCAGAGGAACTGTTGCCTCAACCAGGCAAAGAAATCACCAGTAAAACGGAACTCGGACTCTGAAACTAACCTCGGGGATAGGCTAGTCCACCTCTCCATCCGAGGCTCATCCACTGGTCGTACTGCCAGCGCAATCTGAGGCTGCATCTGAGGGATGCGCTCCAAGAAAAACGAGACTAAAAATGAGCCATAGCCAAACTGTTTTTGGCCGTTCCTGCACCAAGAAATTTGTTCCTTCACTTTCCGAAGAAACGCTGCACTCCAATTGAACAGTGTTGGCTCTAAACACTGAACGCCATAGGCCACCTGTGACCTCGAAGCCAAATGAGCACTAGTGCTACCAGTCGCACTAGTGATAGCAAACAATATGGATCGAAGAGGCAAATCCTGGATATCCTTGATAGGGATCCTGCCCCCTACCAACCTTGCTCCCGGAACACAGTGACGTGCCAGATACACGTCCACCTGCTCATGCAATGCTCTCTGCCCTGTAAAATCTATGGGGACCCCTCTTTTTGAGAAGCCGGTCAGAAAGTACACATCCTCCAACTCGATGGTCAGGAGCTGTGTACCAATACGGAATCCCTGCTCCGTGATATCCCAGAGAAAAATCATGTGCTCAAGCAATAGAACCTCGCTTTTCATTTTTTGCATCTTGAAAAACTTGAGCAAACCACATGCCCTCAAAGTGGCCCGCATACGGGGAATTCGTAGAGCGGCTATATCATCCATCTCATGTTCCCACTCTTTCCACTCGATCATGATTGCCGAATATATCTACAAAACAACAATTCAAAATTTTCATCATTCCCCACGTTTTTGTGATTTCGGCAATTCTCAAAAAGCATTTTAAAACATGAAAACAAATTCCCATGACATCTAAAGGTAACCAATCATCATTTTTAACCACCACAACCTTTAAAATTTACCAAACAATGATTAAAACATAGTAAAAATGAAAAACGTTTTGAGGAGGTGCGTGGGCCCATGAGGGGATTTTTTGTAGATTTCTTTGGTCAAAATGGTCGATCTAATCAATGGTTAAGGTGTGAGCATCTTAACCACCATTTTCCAATTCATTTTCGTGAATAATTCCCCCCATTTTATTAACTTTTAAAAGGAGGCCGATTTGGTTCAAAATGGACAACCTAGGGCTTCGTGTTTTAAATTAATAATGCTATAAAGATCAACTTGGAACCATACAATTGAAAGAGCAAAGAATGAACACCTACCTGGTTCGAACGGTGTGCGAAACGATCAACCGTAGCTCCGGCAGCGAGAAGAACAAGTTTGGCTCCAATTGAGATTCTCCAACACTCCACAAAATCCTTGCAAATGAAATGGTAAATGAGTTTTTCAAATCAATTCATATTTATAAAATTTCATTTTTTCATAAGGTATGGTCATTTTGGGTTTCTCTAATGGTGAAAATGGCTCCACTAATCCCTGGTTTTTAGTTTCTGGCATTGCAAGCTTATTGGCAGTTCTAATACATCTTCCACCTTGTCGTATTTATGAGCATAGTCTTAGTTCGTTCTCAAGCTCGACAATATGAGAACGCAACCAGGTAAACTTTTATCTCTTTTTCGGACCCGTACGGATACGACCTCACGAAAAAGGAACCCCCCTGGAGTCTCCTTTAAACTCTTTTCAGACTCTCTAAATATGAAAAGATTGTCGAGTGATCTTGCTTCCTTTCACACTCGTTAAAAGGTTAGAAAGGGCGTCTTTCGAGCGATAGTTTAACCCTTTTTTCGGTCTCGATGGACTATTGTACGAAAAAGGAACTGAGAGAGTTCTCTTTTAAGTGTTTTTCCAAACTCTATAATCCCGAAAAACCTTCGATTTTTCTGTCTTTGGGCTCGTTAAAACACACATCGACAGACCCATATGGGACTGAACCCTTACTTCTTCTGGTTCGTTAAATAAAGGAAGAGGAACTTGCCAAAGGTGAGTTATATTGAGCATGTGTTATCCTCCTCGAGATCGTTAAATCAGAAAGAGGTACTCATCTATCTAGATGGGGGAAAAATTGAAAGGAGCAAGCCAAGCAGTCTTTTGAGAACACCATCTAGCACTTCTTAGAGTCTCCCTTGAACACGGCACATTGTCACTTTGCACATATCATAATTCGTTGAACCTCTGCACTGAGCCAATCCTTTGAGTTTCCTTTCACTCCTTTGGGTCACCCGATGCAAGTCGCAGCAGCCATTGTACAGTTTTGGTCCATTTCATGTTTTGCTTTTGTGCCTCAGTGTTCAAGGGAAGTATCAGCCTCGAGAGTCAACCATCCCAAATATCATACCTCAAAACCTGTGTCAGTCCATTTGATCTGCCAATTACAGCTCTATGTCTGTTTCGTGTCGTTGATGGGGGATACATCAAGGCCCTCCCTCAATGAGTCTATCCCTGTCAACTTCAACACATCATCTGGGAATTATACTTAGAAACTATTTAGTACTTTGGGACCTGCATGCCTCAATGGCAGGCCTCCTCACATTCGACAGTGGGTTTACATCATTGACCCCTGATCGAATGATTCCACGAGTGTTCGACCTCAGCTCATCTATTCACATTCGCTGGAATGTACTAGGGTACCTTGGGAATCATCGACATTAATGGTGATCTCCCTCGCACTTGCTAACGGTTTACCTCATTGACCGGTAATCAAGTGGTTTCTGCCATGTTCAACGCCAAAACATCTATTCACATGGTTAGATCCGTGCCATATTGGGATTGGTATGAAGACCCTGGGGTGAGTAATTCACTTTGATATATGCCTCGCCCAGGTTGCGAAGGAGTTCTGGATTGAAAGCACGTATACTGTTACATAGATCCACTTTGTATTGGTCGTGGCTATGTCTTATCATCTCGTAGATCCACTATGTATTCTTCGTGGCTACGATCAGTTCATGTCATCAGAGTATAGATCCACATTGTATTTCCGGTGGCTATACCTTTTTTATCAATACAATTATGGATCCGCAGTGTATTTTATGGCGTCCATATCTTGCAAGCCTTGATCACCCAAACATAGGTATGCCTGCCTTGGGTTTTGAAATATGTCATGATATTTGTGGATGTTTGTGTGCAGCTTCCGTCAGGTTCTCCGAGTCTATACCCTTTCTTGAGAGTCTACAAAGTATTTCAGCTATCAGTTCCTATCTTCTAACTTCATACTTTGGGGGGCAATCCGTTACACATCAAAATTACTCACTTTGATAGTGTCGCAAGTGTCGTCATTACAAAGGTTGCAAGTGTCGCATTTTGCTCACAAGGTCGCAAGTGTCGTATGTTGCCCACGAGTGTCATAAAAACATCAAACAAAGCATGTTTCGATGATGCCTATGTCATGCCTATAACGACATGAGAAAGACACTTGAAACACCTCAAACATCTGATTTGAAAGAGGAGAAATGAGTCAACAAGCTTGCAAACCTTTTGCCACCTGAAAGCACCTCAAAAACT
>CBVK0100745607.1:0-10903 GCA_900067695.1 Picea abies | reverse complement strand
AACCAGCCAACTCAGGAATAAAGCTGATAGAAACGTACCAAGGGGAATATCTGAAGCATCCACCTCCAGTTCCTCTCCTCCCCCCCTCAAATAGATGAAGCGACCAAGTTACTAAAGTCACTTTCAACTAGTATGGAAAGATTGGAAGTAGAGGGGAAGACGACATACATAAACCCTCAAAACATTGATAACAGTGGAAACTTTAGGAGGTTGAATAACAATGCTCCTTAGGTTATGAAAAGGGAATAGATGAACAGAGATAGAGATGATCAGAAGGTCCAGACCCCCCTTCAAAAGAACCTTTTAGTAGATGAAGATGGAGAAGAAGAAGAGATTGATCCTGAAATCCATTGTCTCAGAGACACCTCCCTAGTTCCCCATTTGACTCAATATGCCTACGAGGATTCCCTCATGAACAGTCAAATAAATGAGCTGAGTATGGGGGAGAAGGAAAATAATGTTCCTAGCAAATACAACCTCCGGTCTAAGAAGAAAGAAGGGAGGTATGACATCCCTGATCAACCCTCCAGAGCAGAGAAGCCTGCTAAAGATGCAGTGAACAACAAAAAAGAAAAGAAAGCTTAGAATCCCCCACCAATATCCAAATACCCTGTCCTAGAGGTGAGAGAAAATTTGAAGCCCCCTTCCTCCTTTAGCTTTGAGAATGAAATTCAGAAGATCAGAATCCCTGTCCCTCTTTTAGAGCTAGTCAAGCACGAAGACTTCAAAAGTTTCCTCTCTAAGTTGTTGCAGTTCGAGCCATCCTTCCATTCCACAGACTCAGTGAATCTCCAAGAAAAAAAGCCAGAAATCATATTAGTTCCTATGGTATAATATAGATATGATTCATCCCCTCCCTTATATACATCATTGAATATACATGATAAGGTATTGCATAATTGTTTGATGGATTCAAGGGCATCTCATAATTTCATGCCCAAAACTGTCATGGATGAGCTGGGACTAGAAATCACAAAGGCTTATCATGATTTATATTTCTTTGACTCTAGGAAAGTGCAATGTCTTGGGGTCATCAAAGATCTAGTTGTGACCTTGTTTCAGTTTCCCATGAAAAGTGTGGTCATGGACATTGTGGTAGTTGATGTTCCTCTCTAGTTCAACATGTTGTTGTCAATATCTTGGATAAAAAGACTTGGGGGAACCTTGCAAATGGGCCTCACATATGCTACGATTCCTGTGTTCGGAGGGGAGCATAGAATACTATACAGAGAAGCTCAGTTGGCCTACATAATCAGTGATGAAGAAGATCCCACCAATCATCCTATCTTTTCCCTTGATATTGATTTGGGATCTATTTTGTTACAGCTCACTGATACTCCTGAAGCTCCTTCTGAAATTAGAAAGAAACCCATTTATTTTCATGAAATACCTCCTCGAACTACCTCTGTGTGGAATATGTTCTTCAACGGAGCCTCTTCTAGGGAAGGTCCTAGTGCTAGAGTGGTTTTTGTGTCACCTTTTCAAGAAACCATATCCCTGTCATACACGCTAGAGTTTGAAACTACCAATAATGTGGTAGAATATGAAGCTCTTGTTTTAGGTTTGAGGGCTGCAAAGGATATGGTAATTGAAGAGGTAGCAGTGTTCAGGGATGTTGATTTGATAGTCCAGCAGATTAGAAATTCTTATCGGGCCAAACATCCTCAACTCAGAAGTTACAAAAATGAGGTGTGGGACCCAATTGACAATTTCTTCTCAGCCTTCAACATTTCATTTATTCCAAGAGAGGAAAATACTTTGGCCAATTCCCTGGTTGTCTCAACAAGCCAGTTTAGGATCCCTCTACCACCTAAGCTCAGGTATGATGTTGAGATTAGATATAGGACCTCTATACCTAATAATATCAAGCATTGGAAGGTGTTCGAGGATGATATTGAAATCAGAAGATTTCTTGAGTCGGTTGATCAGAATCATGACTCAAAAGGTGACCCTACCCCTGAAGTATTTTTGAATAAAATTTCTAATCACCATATTTTTCAGTTGCCTAGCAATCAAATTCCAAAGGGACTAGTTCCTTTAGAAATATTGTTCGATGGGAATGATGTGGTAGTAAAGGGTAAGGCTTCAAATGAAGATGATGATGTAACTGAGTGTAATATTGGCACGAAGAAGAATCTAAAGTTTGTCAAGCTATCAAGTAGCCTGTCAAGGGAGTAGAGGCCTGGGTATGCTGAGTTGTTAAAGGAATTTTTTGATGTGTTTGCTTGGACCTATGAGGATCTCAGAACGTATGACACCAGTGTTATTGAGCATAATATCCCACTGAAGGAGGATGCCAAACCGTTTAGGCTGAAATTAAGGAAAATAAATCCTATGTTGCTGCCTATTATGGAGAAGGAGGTAAAGAAGTTGTTGGACGCCCAAATCATTGTCCCTTTGAGATATTCTAAATTGGTCACCAACTTGGTTCCGGTAAGGAAAAATAATGGAGAAATCAGACTCTGTGTTGATTTCACCAATCTGAACAGAATTTCTAAAAAGGACAATTACCCTTTGTCGAAAATGGAACACATATTGCAGAGGGTAACATGCGCATCTAGGATTTCCATGATTGATGGATTCTATGGCTACAACCAGATTTCTGTCCTGCCTAAGGACAAAGAAAACACAACCTTCACCACTCCTTGGAGCACATTCATGTATGCCAAAATACCCTTTGGATTGATGAACGCAGGAACAACCTTCCAGCGAGCCATGGATATCGCCTTCATTGGAGAAAAGGATAAATTTGTGGTCATCTATCTGGATGACATAACAATCTTCTCCATATCTGATAAAGAACATTGCTATCATGTGAGAAAAGTCTTCTTGACATGCAGAAGGTTTGGTCTTTCCCTAAATCCCAAGAAATCTCTATTTTCCATGGAAGAGGGAAAATTGTTGGGGCACATAGTATCAGCTGAAGGGGTGAGAATTTATCCCAAGAGGGTGGAAGCAATCCAAACCTTGTCACTCCCTAGATCCAGGAAAGAAGTCGAGTCTTTCCTAGAAAAGATTAATTTTTTGAAGAGTTTTGTTTCAAATTTTGCTGAATTGGTGAAGCATATCAAAACCATGCACAGGAAGGGAAATGAAGTAAAATGGACTGCCGAGCCTAGAGAATCCTTCAACCAAATCAAGAAAGCATTGACTGAGGCACCTATGCTAATCATTCCTAATTATTCCAAGGATTTTCTAATTTTTTCCTTTGCTTCATTCGATACAGTGGCAACTGTTTTATTGCAGAAGAATCATGAGGGGTTGGAACGACCTATTTCCTTTTTCAGCAGAGCACTTAGAGATGCAGAGATCAAATATGACATCATGGAGAAGCAGGCCTATGCCTTGGTGAAAGCTCTTAAAGCTTTCAAAGTTTATGTTTTGCATTCGAATATCATCACATATGTTCCTTCATCTTCTGTGAAGGAAATTCTCATTCAGCCTAACATAGACGGGAGAAGGAGAAAGTGGATTGCCAAAATCCTTGAATTTTACCTGGAAATATAACCCACCAAACTAGTTAAAGGCCAAGGTTTAGCCAAGTTGTTGGCTGAATCTAATTATAAATATCTGGGGGTTAACTTCATCAACACTTGTTCAGGGAACCAACAAGCTGAAGCATCTCATAAAAATCCTCAGGACAACCCTCAACTGGAAGAATGCACCTGGTACAAGAATATTAAATTTTTTCTGCAGGAGTTAAGGCCTCCTGATGGTATGGGAAGGAGAAAGGCAAGAGATTTAAATATTAAATAAATCATACATTACCTCATTGACCCGGTTCTGTATTGAAATGACCCTCTAGAAGTGCTTCTGAGATGGTTAGACCCACATAAAACTCAAAAAATTATATTTCATTTCCATGACAGCCTATGTGGGGGACATCATTTATGGAAAACCACAGCCTACAAAATTCTCAGAGCTGGGTACTAATAGCCTACTCTATTCACTGATGTCTGTGTAAAGATCAAGGCTTGCATCAAATGTCAGAAATTCTCTGGAAAGCAAAAGCTCAAGTATCTTCCATTGAAGCTTGTAGTGGCTTCAAGACCTTTCCAGCAGTGGGGTCTTGAATTCATTGGGGAAATTCATCCTCCTTCAAGTGGTCAGCACAAGTCGATCCTAACTACAATAGATTATTTGACCAAGTGGATAAAGGTTATCACAACAAGGAACTCTTCTCATAAGGTGATCATTCATTTTCTAGAGGATATTATAGTAAGGTTTGGTTGCCTGACCAAAATCATCACTGATAATGCTGCATCCTTCAAGGTTGAACCGTTGATCAATTTTTTTGAGAAATTCAGAATTGCATTGATTCACTCTACCCCCTACTATCTGCAAGGCAATGGGTTAGCACATTCCTCTAACAAAATACTGATAAAGATCATCAAAATACTGTTAGAAGACAACAAGAAAGCATGGGATTCAAATCTCACATTCACTCCGTGGGATGATAGAGTGACAACAAAGAGGTCCTTGGGTATCTCTCCTTTCCAACTTGTATATGGAAATAAAGCAGGTTTTCCTCCCCAACTCGCCCTTCCTATGGATAAATTCTTTCAGGACTGCCAAGCAGAGCCTAATGACATGATCAGAAGGATACATTAGCTGGTAGAAATGCAATAGACTAGAGAGCAAGTGATGGGCAGTTCACATGACCGGCAACAAAAAATCAAGGAGGTCTTTGACAGGAAGAGTAGAAAAGAAGATTTCCATCTGGGAGATCTAGTGCTCAAATTGGATGCACCCAGACAGGAAAAGGTCAAGCATGGTAAATTCAAATCCCTTTGGATCGGTCCCTTCAAGATTTCCGAGGTATCTCAAAACAACACTTACCAGTTGCAGAATTTGGAGGGTGTTGAAGTTTTTGGGGGCCCATTGAATGGGCACTTCTTGGAAATGTTTTTTGGTTAAAGCCACAATCGATGTCCTACCATTGTAAATACCATTTATTTTTTATGTTTATTTTGTTTTAATAGGAGACTCCATAACCCAAAGCAAAGACACTGGAGTTGTGTGTTCTTGGAATCTCGCAGGGAGCATGCCAGCCCCCGTGGAGCCAATGTTATCACATAATGTTGTCAAATCCTTAGGAGTTTGTGGTTTCTTCCTAGGTCTGTAATTTTTCCTGTTTCTTCTCTTTTCCAGAGCTGATCGTAGGTTTTCCTATCGGATTGTAGTTTTCTTCTATTTTCCATCACCTGTTTGATTTGCCTTTTTTCCTTATCAGCTTTCCTGAGAAGTTTCGACCATAAGCTTCTATGTTTTCTCTAAGGTTGATCACTTCTCTCTTTATCTCTATTATTGAACCTTTGTTGACCCGAACCCTCAACCAATCATCCAAGTATTTTTTTGCAAATTCACAGTCGTGAGCACCAAGTGCAACACATAAAGTAGTCTAATATAAATTCAGATCAAGCGAGTGGGAAGATTAGCTTTCAATGAAAGAGATCCTTCAAGAAGATTAGATCAATGACCATCAGGTGATTGGGACCATACAATTGCACAAAGAGTAGCATTAGGCAAAGTGGAAAAATCGTGATGCCTTCCTAGCCATTGATCTCAGTAAGAACACGTGGTGCGCAATCAGCGTAGTCGCGATTTTGAGAGGCAGAAAGGTCAAAGAGCAGAGCCATGAGGAATCGAGAAACACAAAGTCACGAAGAAATATAGGCTATCCACTCCAGCAGGATACATGGAGCAGGATCCAAGCCATAGGGAAAGTCTTTCAGGAAAGCTAAGGTGAGAAGTGTTGATGGCCTGAGGTCCCGAAATGTCGACATGATCTGGTTCGTCCATTTCTCTAAGACGCGTGTCATCCAATTCGAGCGATCGCGATTTTGTGACTCATAATTTTCATCCTGGAGCATAGTGCAAATTCACGAAATGTGAAATCACGATGCACCCTAAAGTCAGGCCCACGGTCACGGCCTGCGGTCATATGAAAGAAGGGCCATAAATAAAAGGGAAAGTGTTTATCGAGCAGCGAGGTACTGAGATTGTTCAAGGAAGTGATGGTGGCCATCAATTTTGAAGAAGATCATACCTTCGATCTAGATGGGTCATTTCACGGGATCGAGCTTTGAGATTTTTGAAATCAAGGGGAGTGAAAACTCTCGAAATACGAGATCCCAAGATTTCATGTGGGGTAAGCATGAGGTCATTGCTTGAGGTCATGTGGGGTGATGAAAAGAAGTTTCTCTAAGGATCAAAGCACCTGAGTTGGTCACAATGAAATATCTGTGTTGGCTCAAGGCGCCAGAATTGACTCAAAAGAGTTGTGAGCTACCTTGCAGCATTCATGGGTGTCAGGCTTCATCCTGATCCCAATGAAGGTAGGTAATGAAGTTGGGGAAGGTGGTTGAAACTTCATTTCATGACACAAATGGAAAGTGCAATATAATAGAAGAAGATGTAGATGCCAAGCCTTGAATGCAATGACCAGAGTGTGCTTCTGAAGGGAGCTAGTTGTTTGAGTATAAATACTCAGTTTTGATATTTTTTTAGTGTCGATGGTAGAGCAAAGCTCCCATATTGTAAAGTTTTAGTAAAGCCTCTAGCTTCTAGTTATGTATTTGTATTTGAGACTTCCTTTTTAATGACAGTCATTTTCCTTGCTCCATCTTGTTTTCCTCTGATACTGAAATAGTTCATGATTGACTCATTCACTTGAATTATTGTGACCGCATTATGATGAAAGTTTGGTTATAGTGTTGTTATAATTCCTTCCAGTTTCTTTGAGATTTAAATTCGAGAAGTTATTTCATTTAAATTGTTCCTCCTTGGGCTATTGAAAGACCTAATGTTCGTAGCAGACCTCTATGCTATTCTCACTAAAGTCTTCCCTCTACTCACCCCTACTAAAACCTACTAACTGAAGTTAAACTAAGACCTCATCTGCTTGTGCATATCAGTCCTGTTCCTTGAGCTAAGACGATATTTTCCTGATCCTGTGCCCATTTGACCCTTTATAACCAACCTGTAACATAAGACTCTGATGGGTATTGGGCTTACCTCTGCCGTAATCCAAAGGTGACTTTTGGTGCTAACACCTTGTATTCTTGCATTTTTCATTACGATGAAGATATCCTGGAGGGAATAACTACCCCTGATTGCCCATGGAATGCGCTCCATAATTGATCACTTTTTATTTCACATGAATCCTTTCACCCTCCTATCCAAGCCACCATGTGCTCAATCAAAACCAATGATTTTATTCCTTCGGGGAATACAGATTTCTTCAACAACCTTATCCCTGCCTCGAATTATTTTGAAGAAGGAAACATGGCCAACATCTCTCCCACTGTCAAAATTGGCATTTCCATTAAACCGAGAATCGTATAAGAAATAACTATTGGCGCCACACGCTCCTTTGAGGAACTCATTGCTTACAAAGCTCTCTTTCAGAAATACCAGGATATTTTTTCCTGTCATATACGAAGATTCCCGTCCTCGATCCTTCTATAGTAGGACATAGAATTGACACTTGGCCAGATGTCGCCCCTGTTCATCAAAAGCAATGCCCTCTTCACCCATCCAAAGATGTGGTTATCAAAGACAAAAGTGAAAAGATATGTGCTATCGGGTTCATTTACCCCATTGCGTACACTTCGTGGGTCTCCAACCCCATCCCCGTTAACAAAAAACAAGGCACTATTCACGTCTACACAGACTTTCACGATCTCAGCCACGCTTGTCCCAAAGAAAATTTTCCAACCCTTTTCATTGGCCAAATCATCAATGAATATGTCATCCATGAGGCACTGTCCTTTATGGATGGGTTCTCTGGCTACAATCAAATCCAAATCCATCCAGTAGATCAATATAAAACTGCTTTTACTACCCCTTGGGGTACCTTTGCTTATCGCGTCATGCATTTTGGACTAAAAAATGTTGGTGCTACGTTTCAATAGGCCATGACATATGTTTTTCATGATATTTCTTGCATCATCCTTTATTATTTTGATGACCTCACTACTCGGTCCAAAAAGTGAACCCAACATCTAGACGACTTACACATCATTTTCCAATGATGTCGCCAGTACAATATCCGCTTGGACCCCCTCAAGTGTGTCTTTTGCATCACCGTTGGGAACCTCCTTGGGTTCATTGTCTCCCAACATGGCATCATCGTGGACCCCCTCAAGGTTCAGTCTATCACATAAATTCCGGTAGAAAGGAATTTATGCCAACTGCAAAGCCTACAAGGCAAAGCAAACTTTCTACGTCGCTTTGTCCCAGACTACGCAACTCACACACACAGTTTTCTCCACTTACTGAGTCATGATATCCCATTTCTATGGGATGAACATGCTCAAGCAACTTTTGAAGATTTAAAAGTTTCCCTATCCAATTCCCCTTTGATTATTCCCCAAGACTATGATCGCTATTACATCCTCTACTTATCATCCTTAGTTGTCTCAATAGCAGGAATCCTTATCAAACTAGGGGACAATGGGCATGAACATGTCATTTACTACATTAGTAAAAACCTTTTAGGGACACCCTTTAAGTATAATCATGATGAGAAACTCTCCTTAGCAGTTGTCCTCGCAGTCCAAAAACTGCGACATTCCAACCCCATGCAGTGCTTTCTTAGTCGAAGGTATATTGATGGAAAATTTTCCCGATGGATCGTTATCCTACATGAATAATATATGGAGTTCTCTACTCTCAAAATCAAGAAAGATCTATTCCTAGCCTAACTCATTACGAATTTTCCCTCAGACACCAAAGCTTCCCTTGTCAATGAGTATTTCCCTAATGAACACATTTTCTTCATCCCCTCCAATGACCCCTAGTATGATGACCTCCTTGTCTACCTTCCTACACAAAAAATTTGGTCAAATGTCTCTCGCAATGATCATCGACGCATTCAACATCAATCCCTCCGCTACCTCCTCATCGAAGATATTATTTATCGATGCAGGTTCGATAAAATTATTTGGTGATGTCTTACCATCGACAAAGTTGACAAAGTACTAAACGACTGCGACAATGATGCTTATGGTGGTCACCTCTCGGGTATGTCCACCACCCAAAAAATCATTTGAGAAGGGTACTTTGGGACCACTTTTTTTCAGGACTGCATCCACATTGTCAAGCGATGCGACAAATGCCAACTTTATGAAAACAAAGCACGAGTGCCACCAACTCTTCTACATCCATTCATCATAGCCGCCCCCTTTTGTAAATGAGGCATAGACTTCATGAATTTAAATCCTCCATCCTCTGATGGATATAAGTACATTGTCATGGTAGTAGATTAGTTTACCAAGTGGACCGAAGCCATGCCCACATTTAACAACACTTCTGACACAACAACACATTTTTTCTTCAACCACGTCATTATCTGGTTCAGAGTCCCACTACAGTTAGTCTTCGATCATGGTAAACACTTTGAGAATGAGATCTTTGTAGAAATATCCTCAAAGTTAGGCTTCACCCATGAGTTTTCCTCCCTGTACTAACCTCAGTCCAACGACCAAGTCGAGGCGGTCAGTAAAGTTCTCAAAACCATCCTACAATGTACCATCAACAAACATAAGACGAACTGGCATCATATGTTGTTTTTTGCTTTATGGGCTTATCGCACAATAGTCAAAACTACCACTGATTTTACACCATTCCACCTCTTCCATGGGATTGAAGCCACCCTCCCTATCGAGTGAGAAATTCCCACATTACACACTTCCATTGAGATAATACCTGACACTGGTTTAATGGAGCAATACCTACTAACCTTGGAGTTTCTTGATGAAGATCGTCGATCTTCATTACCACACAATGTGGTAGCTAAAAAATGGTCCAAATCCACCTTCAATCGTCATGTCAACCTTCGCTCATTTAACGAAGGTGATATTGTGTTAGCCTATGATATAGCCCACAACACTCTCGACCATGGGAAATTTGAGTCATTATGGCATGGACCCTTCATTTTCGAACATTTCCTCACTAAAGTTTCCTACATCTTGGCCTCTACAGAAGGCTACCCTCTCAAAGAACCCATCAATAGGTTGTACTTAAATAAGTTTTACGCCTAAGCGTAACACCCCTACCTTAGGTTTCTCTTTGTACACATTTATATATTTTTTAGTCTTATTTACCTCCACCACTCCTCATGTATGATCTATCATCCATGTTATTGACAGATGCATCATCCATCAGCCTACCACATCAGTTACGCTAACGGTGCCAGCCGTTGGACCCAGAATGTCGCATCGGCCGCTGGGGCCCTCTATACTCCCTCACATGTCCTTCTCCACTCCAATGGCATATGTTTTGGCTTGGCCACCGACAACCAATCCGAATATGACATCATCATTGGTCTCGTCATTGAGGCCACTAACCACCACATTTGTCACCTTAGCATTCTATTAGATTCCCATCTTGTCGTCCTGCATCTCAACAATGTATATCATGTTCCTGATCCTTGCGTCTTTTGAAAATACCTCCAAGTTAGACTCCTATCTCGCAAATTGGATTCCATCACATTTACACATATTCCAAGAACACTTAATTAAGTAGCAGATCACATGGCTAACCTAGTATTAGATTGGCATTTATCACATTAAAACGACATTTTCTACATAGCCTCATACATTTGTCACAACACATAGAAAATACATCATACATAAAAACATAAAGCATAGAGACACGCATGAAAAAAAAATATATCCATATATGTATATATATCATGAAGCTCATTAGTGTTTACAAAAAATATACATGTACAATCTCCCATAGGCCGATGAATCCCCCCACCCCTATGAGAACAAAAATGGGTATCAAGTACCCTATACAAAAATGGGCTCCCAAGCCCATACATAAAAAAATCGATACTCACGGTGCCCCCAAAGCTCCCCCCCCCAGGTCCTTTGTTAGCCGGAGGCACCCCACT
>CBVK0100745606.1:0-10903 GCA_900067695.1 Picea abies | reverse complement strand
CTCTTCCGATCTCACTATCAAAAAGTTGTCAACTATCATAGTAAAAGAGATAGCAGTCATCGATCAATAGATACTAAAGTAGGAAATAGGACTCTCAATCCCTCTATCGCAATGGAAGATCGAGAGTCTCCCAGCCTCCTCATTTATCGCTCTCTTTGAGAGACCGTCTGCCTCGCTATTGTATGATCTGGAAATGTGCTGGAAGTTGATGTTTGTGAATCTTTTGGATAGATCCAACGTTTTTTTCTTCCAGCATTCGACATGGACTGAATGAAGCATGGATTTTTGAGTGATCCAGTCAATAATGAGCCTCGAGTCACCGAGGACGAATAAGTGATTGATAGACCAAATGGAAGCTAGCGAGAGGGAAACCCAAAGCCTCATGAGTTCGGCTTTAGTATTTGTTCCCGCACCACAGTTGAGAAACCATTTTTTGATTCTCGATGGATGAGTTTTGAAAATACCTCTAGCCCCACAGCACAAACCATTTGATTGGGCAGCTCCGTCAAAACATGCAAGGGTGTACCCTTTAGGCAACTTAAGATCAATCGCTTTGTAGAGGAAAGGCTTGACCGTTGACGGCTGCCAGTTGAAGGTGGCCAGAACTTTGTAAAAAACAGCCAGCATGGAAGGAGGTCGATCGTCAAACAGTGCTCTGTTCCGTTCAATCCAGAGTTGCCAGCAGACGTGGGCAGCCATGCAAATCGGAGAGGAGTTTTTTATGTTCCACGAATTGAAGAAATCTGAGATTGTGACTCCGCTCCAGGAAAAAGGAAGAGTAAAATGTTTGAGCAATCTGTTCCAGACTTCCTTTGAGAACTCACAGTGAACTAGTAGATGATGAATGTCTTCAGACGCGTGGCGACAAAGAGGGAAGATTCTGGGCCCCTCCCAGCCTCTCCGGCGGAGCAGTTCCCATGATAAAATATTTTCTTTACCGGCGAGCCAAACGAACAGTTTGTATTTTAGGGGGACATCCCATTTCCATAGCTGGAGAAACCATGAGTAATCGGCTCTGAGATTTAGATGTTTTAGAAGAGCATCATAGATATTATTTACTGAAATGATGCCCGAAGCATCCCCTCCTTCCCACAGTAGAGAATCTGGCTCATCTACAAGGGAGATGTCGGCGCTTTTTAGTGTAGTAGTGAAATGGTTCCAATCGATTACCAACCGTCCACTAAAAGACAGATCGTTGCTTGCCATCCAATTATCCGGAAGAGAGAGGGTGCCAGTCGGAATTCTAACATGTGCAAGGTGCATTAAATTTAATGAGCAGAGCTTCAAACACATTGCCGGAGGGAGAAGCGAGTTGTCCTCCAGTCTAATAATCTTCTCCCTACCGATTTTAATCTATGTGTCAGAGCCCAGCTTCCATCGGAGCCAATGGAGAATCATAGGAGAGGAAGCGACCAGGCCCTTCCAGAACGAGGAAGCCCTCTTAAGCTGAAGGGTTGGCTTTTGAAGCCAGTCACAAAGTTGCAGGGAGCCCAGGTATTTTTCCAAGATGATTCGATGCCAAATGTTGTCGTGAGTAACAGCTCTCCAAAATGAACTAGCCAAGAGGGTTGTGTTGAAGGTGGAGATGTTTTTAAGCCCCCATCCACCTGCCTTTCGGGGTTTTGTCAATGTCTCCCAACTGCAGAGGTGAAAACTGTGTTTACTTCCGTGGCCATTCCACAGAAAGTTGGAAGAGAGTCTTAGAAGAGTATTGATGATCTTTTTTGGAATTCTTTCCAAGGTCATCCAGAAAATCGCAAGGCTTTCCAGCACTGATTTAACCAGGGTGAGACGACCACCGAGTGATAGCCATTTATTGCACCAGAAGCCTATTTTTCTTTCAAAATTTTTTACAAGCCATCGCCAATCATTAGGAGAGGAGGCTCCCAGCTTGAGCTGGAAACCAAGGTACCTGAAACCTTCACTCAGGTCAAAAAATGTGAAGGGAATGGATTCTTTGAAGCTATAAAGTTCAAGCTTCGTTAGTCCCCAAAAATGCACTGAGGATTTAGAGTGGTTGATGGAAAGTCCCGAGACAGAGCAGAAGAGAAGTAGTACATCCTGGATTACTGACCACTCCGCTAGATCAGCTTTTGTCATGAGGAGAACATCGTCTACGAACATTAGGTGAACGATCTTTATGAATTTTGAAACCTTAATGCCGGAAATGTGGTGTTCAGTGAAGCTTTTGGTGAGTAGGAGGCTGAGGCCTTCCATGATCAGTATAAAGAGATAGGGGGAGAGTGGGCAACCTTGACGGAGCCGCCTCTCACTTTTAAAAAAACTTGTAGCCTCTCCATTGATTATAACTACAAAATTAGCACTAGTGACATAGGCTAGATTCCAATTTGTAAGCTTGTCTCCAAAACCAACAACATGTAGCACAAGCCTCAAAAACTCCCAATCAATGTTGTCGAAAGCTTTTTTAGGTCGAACTTCATGACCAACGCTTTTATATTTTTCTGCTTGATGTTGTGGATGCACTCATGGGCTGCTCCAATAGCATCCTGGATTCCTCTGCCCTTCAAGAATTCGAGTTGTTCCGCTGATAGACTCCTTCCAAGGAAGGGCTTGATCCGGTTAGAGATAACTTTTGAGATTACCTTATAGATAAGGTTGGAGAGGGAGATCGGACGGAAGTCGTTGAAGGAGAGTGAGTTGTTTTCTTTCGGGATCAGGACCAGGAATGTAGCATTTAGGCTTCCAGAAATCTTCCCTTTAATACGAGAGTCTTCCACCATCTGGAGGAGATCCATGCCTACGAGATAAAAAAAAAAAAAAAAAAAAATTATGTCGTCCGGCCATCCGGCCCAGGACTTCTCTCTTTTTTAAAATGTAACAAGATGTCTTTTAGCTCGGAAAGTGTGACGGGTTTATATAGCTCAGTAGCAGCTTCTGTAGAAATAATATGTGGGTAAAGGCTAGCTGTCGAGACCTTCTAAAGGATATTTAGGTTGTTGGTAGCTTTGTATTGAAGTTTAAAATGAGTAGCTGCCTCGGCCTTTAACGCTTCCTGCCCTCGAATGACCCCCTCCCCGTTGCTATCAATTGACCAAATGGTCTTTTTACTCCTGTTATAACTTGCCACTTTATGAAAGAACTTGGAGTTTGAATCTCCGCTCTTTAGCCACGTAGCGCGGCTGCGCAATCTCCAAGCATTTTCCTCCTCTCGAAGGATGGAGGCTCTGTTTGATTCAAGTGACTTTAGGCTAGTTGTCTCCTCCACAGACAAGGCGGAAATAGTCGAAGTATGAATGAGCTTAGTAATCTCCAACTCCAGCAATTGTAATTGAGCCTTTTCCGCTAATTTTAAATCCTTATACCACGATTTCGATTTTGATTTGAGGACCTATAGCTTCCATGCAAGACATCATTGTGGGTTGTCTTCGGTAAGAAAACAAAGGTCTGTCCAGACACCATGGACTAGGGCAGAGTAGTCCTCAGATAGAAGCCAATGGTGGTTAAACTTAAGGGGGTCGATCGGTGAAGAGCAGGGGGCAACAGTTGAAGGAGGATTGGGGCGTTATCCAATACAAAGGGAAACTCCACCCACGAGGTTGGAAAAACTGAAGAAGACATGAAGGCATCAGCAACTAGAAACCGATCCAGGCGTCTGGCAATGGCGTCATGACCTGATCGCCCGTTTCACCATGTTGGAACCAGACGGATTGGCTGGACATCAATCAGGTTGTTAGAGGTGAAGAGCTCTCTGTAGGAGGCTTCGGTAGGACCCGGAAAGAAGGATCCTTCCCAGTGTTCTTCTGCCGACAAAATAATGTTTAGATCTCCTCCAAGAATGAGGTTCAGTAAAGAGAGAAGACCACTATCTGCCAGGTGCTTCAAGAAAAGCGGTCTATTCGAGCAAGGGCCATAGACGTTTAGAAACGCCACCTCCTGACTTGTAGCTAAGTAGTGGCCTGTCAACAGAATTCCCCCCCTCGACAGGAAGGGTCTCAACTCAAAGAGGTCAGGATCCCAGGCCACCAGCAAGCCGCCGGAGTTTCCTAAGGAGCTTGCAGCCGTAGTGACCCAAGAAGAACGAAATTGATGCACGAAGTCTCTGGAAATTTGATCAGACGTGAGGGTCTCTTGGAGAAAGATGAGATCTGGCTTTGATTTCTCCAGAAGTCTTCGGAAGGAAGTAGCCTTGAGGGGGCCTTCGATCCCTCGAATGTTTAAGGATAGCACAATCATTACTTTGATCGTGCCAAGGCCTTCATTTCTCTAAGGGCCTTTTCGTCCTGAGTGGGAATGACAGAAGCAGATTGTTGTGAGCTCAATAGCTCCTTTTTCTTTCTGGAACTACGCGTCTAGAGAGGGGAGAGTTCATCTTCGATGCCTCGCAACCAAGCAAAGGATTTTGTGTCTTTTTCGGAAGGAAGTGATGAATAAGTACCCGTCTCTGTGGCTGGAGTAATGAGTTCTTTACCCTGATATACTGGTAACTGGGAGATGTTGTCCGGAAGGATAGCGGAAGAGGCCGAGGAGTTCAGCGCTGCCAGTAAGTTTACATCGTCCTCCTCAAGCTGACTGAAACCTGGAAGCATCAGTGGGGGTACATCTAGTTGAGTGGGGGAGGAAGGAGGGTTTTGCTACCCGTCCATGAATGAGGAAAGAGGCTTTTTCATCTTGGCCGAGAGAGTAGGGGGAAGGTAGGGTGCAATGTGGGAAGATACCAGGATCTCACTAGGACCAACAGAAGGAAGTAGACAGTGATTTGGGGGGTTAGTAAGGGCTGGAGATAGAGGAGCCTCGACATCAAGTAGGAGGTTTCTTCCACTGCGAGAAGAAGAGAGCCAAGGGTAGCCATTTATGGATACCTTCTCGGCTTCAGAAAGTGACTTAAAAAGGGATGGACAGAGTTGGTTTAGTTTATACAACAGAGCTTCAGCCTGACCAGGTAAGGGAGGGGAGACCGGTCGATGGGGCGAATCCAAGTAAACCAGGGAAGGGTCTGCATCCATATCGTCAGGAGGGTTGAGGTATAGATCACTATCTTTAGAAGGGTCAATAGGTGACTTACCAGGACAAGATCTGCGGATATGGCCAGTTTCACGACAAAGGTTGATGCGGAAAGGGAGCCCAAGATAGTCCAGTTTCTGTATAAGTTTTCGCCCTCTCCATTCGATCTCCAATGTTTCCGGCAGGCCAGAAGTAATGTCTATCTCAATCAACATTCTTCCCATTTTCCTCAAAGGACTACTGAGCAACTGTTTGTCAATAGCAATGAACATTCCCAAGGAGTTTCCGATAGCTGTCAAGGCTCCTTCATTCCAGAGATGCAGTGGAAGGCCCAGGAGAAGCACCCAGAGATGTCTAAGTTGGAAGAACTCAATGTCCAAATTGAAAGCTATTCTCCAGCGCTTTAGCATGAGGCTACTTCCACCGTAGACCGACAAAGAAGAAAGTAAAAGAGTGGCATCTTCAAGAGTTTTACAATGAAAACAAAGCCAGTCTTTTTTGAGATACTGGACTTCCGGTAAATAACCTAGAAGAGGTAACCACTTACTTTTAATCCAGTCATCCAGTGGTTGAGGGCTCAAACATTTGTAGGAAAAATGACCCACCAGTGCACATGTATACATCATGCAGAGGTCTTCGAAGCCCACACCGTCACCCAGGACCAAACGCTTTGATCTTCTAGTAGATTTCCACACTTTTCAGCCACAGGAGGCTCGGCGTTGTGTGGTAGCAGCTTTTTGTGTGTCTGGAAAGGTATGGTGGCCATCTCGAGCCTGATGGGGAAAGGAGATTTGTTCAGGGTGGGGCCTATCAGGGGAAGGTGGATTGGGTTTCGGTGCAAGGGCTTCCGTCAGTGAGGGAGGAGCTAGTTCGTCAGGGAACTCGGCGGGACCAGTGGGATTTTTTGAAAGAGAAGGCTTGGAGGGAAAAATCTGTCGCTTAGATTTGAGGGAGTCCAGTTTGTCAAATAGACCCACCTGTTTCCAGATGAGTTCGTCGGAAGGATGCATCAATGGGTTTGTCAACGAGTCCATTTAATAATGGCTGAGTAACCAGACAGTAGGCCCACTAGAAAAAATTGAGGTAGAAAGGGTGGAATACGGGCCAGTGGGAATATTGAAAGTGAGGGTCAACAGGTTGCAGGGAAAAAGTAACAGGTCTGTGGGGTAGAGCCAATCAGGGTAAGGCGAAACTTGTTTGTCATGTAGCTGGATAAGAAGACAACTCAGAAGCCTCTATATCTCTAGGAGCCGGTACAGACCAGCTCAATAGACGATGGAGAGGTGACAAAGTTTCAAGTTTGTCTAGTAGCTGGACAAAAGGACAAACAAACACAACGCAGAAGCTCCTATAACTCTAGGAGCCGGTACAGACCAACTCAAAAGACGATGGAGAGGTGGTGAAGTTTAATTTATCTAACTATGACACGCAACCAAGTACTCAGTAGAACACTTTGTGGTGGGAGATCCTGGTTCGTCTGGATCGCTTCCATGGGAGCCAATCATTTTCGGAACTTGTCTAGCCAGGAGAGACCTGTGAGGAGTAAACTCTTCCTCAATTTTGCCTCCGCTATGAAAAGGATTGAAACTTACAACCAAGTCCCCTTTTTGTCCTTGTAACAAAACATGTACACAATGTGACCTATATGTTAATATAAATGAAATAAACATTAAAAAGAGTTTAAACTAACACTTTAGTTTGGCATTTCCCTCTCCTTTTGTGTCCTAATTTTTTTTTAAAATCTCTCATTGCAATACAATATCCTTTTTACATGCTTTTTCAAAAAATGTCCATTATTAAACCAAATATGTTTAACATTTATGTGACTTGGAATTGTTTTTAAAATATAATGTCTTTCTTTAACACACAACAAATATAATGGGACACCCTCCTATTTATTTTAAGAATAATGGTTTTGTCACTTCAAATTTAAAAATTTTAAATTAAAATAACATATCTCAAAAATTAAAACTAAAGCTATTATTATGAGAAGAATAATACAAATCCATTGGATGTAGCTTGGGTGGTTGGGAGGAATGGTTGTTTCCCTCCCCACCCAAGTTCAATATAAATATTGTTGAATTTATATGATTGTAAATGTATTACATTTATACATATTTATACATTTTTGTATTATAACCTAGAAAATTTGAGTTAATCTTAATGTGGGTTAGCTTGAATGGATGAGTGTTATGGTTATAATGAAAGAGGTCTCGGGGTATTTTTGATATTGTTGGGCCTCACTTGATGTCACCACCATAGAGATTGGATTCCAATTGGTGTCGGTTAGCTCAAATGATCTAGGAGTTGGCATGCTTGTTGTTGGTGACGGGTTCGACTCTCTTGATTCCCCCAGGGTTGACCCTACAACTTTTCCTACTTTAAATCATAATGTCACTTTTCCTACTTTAAACCATAATTCCAACCTTGTGACTTTTCCTACTTTAAATCATAATGCCACTTTTCCTACTTTAAACCATGATGTAGACCCTGCAACTTTTCTAGTGCGTTGACTAAAGAAGATATATTGAGTTAATCTGATCCTTCTACATAAAACTGTATTAATAAATTAATATGATTATAATTATATGTTGACTATATAAATTAATATGTTATATGATTATATGTTGACTATATAAGTGAATATCCATGATTCACACACGTTGCTATGTTAATGCTATGTTACATTATTATGTGATTGATTAAAATTTTTGTAGTAAATAGTTTTTTAAAGAAAGAATATTTACTCTCAAATTTCCATTCATGAAGGAAAAGACAAATTTTCAGTCACTTTTAGCCTCACATACCATTCATTGTAGAAATTATTTGCAAAGATTAACATTAGTTGATATTTATACTAAATATTGCATTCCTCTCGTTAAATATTAGCTCTCACAAATTATGCATTCTATCAATTGTGAATAATTTACCCTAGACTTTAATCTCCACAATACTTTAGTCCAACAACCATGTATGCTCTTCATTATAGTTTCTTCAACTTAAACAAGCCTCAACCAAATGACTCAACTTAGTATGGTTATAGCTCTTTGTAGGGTTACTGTCACAGGGTTGGGGATCCCGGTTGAGTTGCGAAAGCTCAACATCCTCAACTTTGTGCGATATCGACGTTTTCATTCAACGACAAGGCCAAACCGAAGTACTTGACCTGGGCTACGCCTAACACTTAGTCTCGTTTCCTTACTTAAGTTATGTTTACAAGTCTTATACTTAGTTATCTTCAACAACAATAAAAGAAGCATTCATACAAGTACAAAACGAAACTTTGCTTGTGGGTGGCCAAACCGGCCTAACACCCGAAATGTGATATAAAACAAAAGTGTGTCGAGCTCAACTCGTGCCACACAAAGAAAGTCCACAATGAGGAGCTTTCGTTAAGTTACAATAACCTGTTGTGAAAACTCCAACTCTTCCTCAACAAGTTAACCAATGTGTGCCCTTCCTCCACAGCCTTAGCTAGAAGACTAGTGCGAAACTCTCATCACCTTGCTTCATAACTTAGTTGCTTTTGTCTTGCCTCAGACCAACCAACCTGTGATCCACACAACTAGCTGAACCTTATATCACTATTGATCTTCGTTCCTTCTCTATGAAATCCTTCGATCTAGCTAATGCGCCCTGACCAAATAATCTCTTGCCTCCTTGCTTGATTGAATGGATTTCCTTTGCTTGGTTTATACAGGACGTCCAATGGGCGCACCCTCCCTTTTTTTCGCAATGCCATGTCCACATTTTGCAAAGTTGACATGCGTTGTGGGCATGCGTTTCCATCAAACATGCCCCTCTAACTCGAGCTGAATTCTCTCTTTGCGAAACCGACGTCTTCCATGGGTGTACACCCCTTCAATGCGCTTCACCAACACTAGCCGACTTCTTCATTTTCGCATCACAGGCGCCCAATACTCCATCGCATCTTAGGTCTGTTTCTTTCTTGTCTTCCGCAATATTCTTCGTTCGTTGGGAAACTCCCCTTGGCACTCGCTCAAGGAGTGGAGCGTCGCCAACTTTGTTTGGTTGGCTCCCCCTTGGTTTTCCTAAGGCGTCCAAGTCACTCTTTCACACATCTGGTCGGCTGGGCGCTCTGGTTTCCAATGCATCCGTCCATCCACCCAATGTTAGGAATGCATTGGCAGTGAACCCACTTCCTTTACTGTCCACCAGGTAATCTCTTACCTAGACACGTAATTCCGAGGATAGGAAAATTAACGGATCCCATTATACCTTCACTTATGTCTAATTGTGCCATAGTAAAGCATGACAACCATCCCAACCAACAAACCAAGTGTATGACCAACAATTGCATGATACCTCAGCTTTGTTGCCGATTCTGGAATAAACCCATTTCAAAATACAATCCAAAGGGGAGGCCTACCCAATTTGTGAGAAACAGTACTTTTATTTCTCCACTCAATCAATCTCTATTGCATGTCTGCAAACATTTACAGAACGATATTGTGCTTGCAGACATTTATGCACTAAAGTTCCACATATCATATGATTTGGCTTTTACATTGCAAAACAAAGAAGGTTTACAGTCTCTGATTCTATTCCTATTCCTATACCTTTACCTTTTATTTTTTTCCTTTTCCAGTCTCAATTTCAATTACATAACAATCTTGTACCTGAAGATATATTTTTATATAGGGAAGTTATACTGTGAGCAAAGAAAGTTTCCGACATATGCTTCCATTCCCATTCCCATTCCCATTCCTTTTCCTTTAACTTTTAACTTTTTCTTTTTCAGTTTCAATTATGGGAGCACGAGATCCTATCTGTGGGTAGCGACCGGTATTTAGCTGTTGGCTGGAGGTCGGCGGAGAGAACTTTCTGCGTGTCGGGATGGGGCTACAGAGGATCTCGGACGACGGGGGTGGAGGACTCGGTCGGCGGCAGTGAAGGCATCCGGGTGGGCGCCTATCTGCGGTTGACACAGGGTTTTATTTTATGGCTATTGTTTGGAGCCAAGGAGACTTCACGGAGCCTCCTTTTTTTTACCAAAACTTTTTCCTATGCCACTCTCTGTCCAAATCGGCGAGGCTTCTTTTTTCTCTCTGTACTGTTTTCTTGTTTTAGAGGGCTCGAATCTGGGTGGAGGATAGTGTCAGAGTTTTGTTGTGGTGGTTTTGGGGTATTTGCGGTCCGTTCCTTGTTTTCTCATTGGTATTTTGGACCCTCTCGACCTCTTCCTCCTTTGGGGCGGTGTTGGTCAAACACTTAGAGATCCTTTGAGGGCGTGCGGCTACTAATTTAGCTTCTTTTTTTGGTTTCCGGTGGGATTTTATACCCTGTTATTTGTATCACTTGTTGCAACCTGAGTGTTGGGATGTCTCTGTAGTTTGCTTATTTCAAGCTTGGTTGATGGAGTAGTATTGCTATAAACTCATGTGGGGTCATGAAGATGTAAAAATTATATTTTTACTAATATAATGAGCTAATTTTCTTTAGAAAAACAAAACTATTTTCCATCTTTCAATTTTCTCAAATACTCTCTCCACACAAACTGAACAATAACAATAAAGTTTACCATCTAATTCCATTACTTTTGTTTTACTTTATTTTTTCAGGTACACAGATTTTTAAGTTTTCGCTGTTTAATTTTTTTTCGACTTTAAATATCTATCATATATTATAAAATTAATTTTCAAATTTAGAATGTGAATAGAGAATATCAATATATCTCTTTAAAAGACTTAATTCTTACTACTAAATGAAATGAAATGATATTTATTTTTATCTCAATAATATTTTTACAAAGTCCTAATACATTTAAACTTTATAAAAATACAATAATAATAAAATGTTAAAATATAATTATATAAATTATTAAATTTAACATTAATACAATAAGTAATTAACATGAATTTTATTTTATAAGATTAAACTTATATATATATATATATATATATATATATATATATATATA